>JAAAKM020001731.1:0-14272 GCA_010016025.2 Alatinidae sp. Z8VKAUB7J3 | reverse complement strand
AAAATACGTAGGTTTGCAAGAAATCAAGAAGTTACTTTTGTCTTAAGACCAACCCGAGGACTGATAGGAAGAGACAACCGCGCTATTTTACATGTATAACTGTTGAAAAACGTAGTTGTATGCTTTAATATTAAGGTTTTAAGTCCTTTGAGACCTTTCACGTTGAATTGTATTGTGTTTATTTCGAAAGTATTAGTAAAATATGGGCATTCATTAGTATTATAAGGAAAGGCATTTAAGTCAAAAAATGTTTACCGGATGGAAGTCTGATCGGTATGAAATACAAGTTACTACACTTTGTTCCATTAAATAAAAGCAGCACAAGTTAACGTAAAAGCTTTTTTTAAGCCTTCGAATTATTTGCCATTCTAAATACCTGAGAAACACAAGTAATCATGACAAACATGGTAACCAATAGTGAAGACGATCGCAGCTAAACCACTTTAAACAGAATATCTTTATTATGTCTTAAGATATGCATTCTTTTGAACAATAACATGTGGTTATACCTGTTTTAAATGCCATTTAGACTTATTTATATATTTGGGACCGTTCTTAAAAGTTAGAAGTGGAAATATGACGGCATCAAAATTGATAATTACCCCCTAATTAGTGCTAATAAGCTCTTAATTAAGATTAGTAAGTTTGAAATGTATTAAGAACTTAATTATAGATCATTCTAAAGAGTATTTGTAAAATTAAGGAAAAACATCTCGTGTCATAGCTCTTTGAAACTGTTCACTATATTTGTTAAATACTTTTATCACGGTCACGTGACCAGACCACAGGCCGCGATGGCCAATTGTTTTTACCAGAAGTTTACCAGATAAAGGTTTGGAAATGTTTTATAAAGTTTCAGCAACTTAGAAGAAAGCATTCAAAAGTTATTAAACACTATTCGCAGTCGCGGGTCTGCTAGCCCTAAAAGTATGTATGCATTAAAGAAACCAGATTGTTCTTAACATGTTAGACCTCACAGAGTATATATGTTATGATACAAATACAAAAAGTACTAATATATCTAAAACGAATTTTTGTTCTACATTATGGTCAGTCTAAAAAATATGATATTTAGATAGCTCTGGTGAAATTAGTCCTTATTATTAATGACCAATTTCAGCCTACTTATAAAATGTTTGCTAATTTTGTTCCAATAACTTTATAATGTGATTGGATTCTTAAGAGCGGAAATTTTAAAAAGTTGAAATCCAAATAAAATGACACGATAGACGCAAAATTCTACAATAAACATAAGTGCAAGTTCATTTTTGACAACTGACCATTTTTTTTGTATTACACTAGAGACACTTGTTCTCACGAGCGTGTTTGATGCATCATACATCATTCTGTTCATTGCTATACCTTGTCAATTTCAATGTAAGATTTTCATGATTTTTTAAGATTTCAATAACAACAAAAAGTGATTATTATACTGGATCAACACACATAAACTACAAATTTTATATTTTATTTATATTTTATTTTATTTATAAGTCTGTAGGGTAAAATTCTTACTGCTTTCATACCGCCGCAACTTAAATGCGTTAGTGCAAGTTTGCATTTTTAAATAACTGTGTTTTAATGAATTGGAACTATTCAGTCATGTAAAAATGATACAGCATGTAATTGAAACAGCTGCCTGATTAATTAAAATCAACAGGACATTTTTATGCAAAGTTTAAATCCGAAATAAAAAGAGATTAATACGTATTTGCTCCCTGGCAATGAACATTGAAGAAGGCCAATTTTTGTTTAAGAATTTGGTATTAGCTTTTTCCATCTGTCAGAAACAGTGTTGATCTAATTCTATGTAGTCATTTTGTAACCTAAAACTCAATTTGCTGAGGAAGTCATTGAGATTCTAAAGTAAGCATTATATTCCACTTGCCATTTCTTTGCAAACGTATCGATTTATAAACGTGGAAAGAATTTTTTATTTTCGTCGTCATCGATACTAAGCAAATTTGGCACGTTGTTTTACTTCCCAATCTTTTGTATATTGACAATATCAATAGTATTCTATTTCGATAGGTACTTTGTGGCAAACATGGTATATTATTCATTGTTTTGTATATTGGAAACTATACTAAGCATAGTTACTAAGCCTTTTAATGAGCAGAAAATCTGTATCAGATGATGTTAAAACTTATCCTTGCAGAAACATTCTGAACAAATAATATCAGATAGCCTTTCCCTTTCAAAATTGACAATTTTTAAAAATGATTTCCAATAACAGACCATCTTTATAATTTATTTGACTTTTTTATGCTTTTTGGTTTTATAAATGGTAAGATGAAGGTAATACTTTCAATGAGTGACAAAAATGACAACATGGCTAGTGCCGGTTTTTGAAAGAGGGGGGCCTGTGCCATCAAGTGATTTGGGGACCCTTTATATAGTCCTTGCAATAATACGTCAATATTTTTTTCTTCAATGAGTCGAGCGGGGTCCCCAATTTTCTATCGTATGTGCGGGGCCCTGTGTCGCGGCACAGTCGCCACCCCCTAAAACCGGCACTGGACATGGCCCTATTGGAGGGTTTGCGACATCCCAAATTGCAATACACATAAAACCACGAATAGAGTCTAGGGTCATGTATAAGAAATTAGAGGAGTATACTGACCTATTGTCGCTTTCTCGTAGATAATTATGTCCGCTGGTTTTCGAAGACCAGTCTTAATACTTTTAACTTCATTGCCATATCTTTTGTTTACTCTGTAAACACCCTTTCTTGTCCAATCCGTCCAATAAAGATACTCTCTGTCGCATGCAAGACCAAATGGATGCAAAAGATGACTGCTATGGGGGTACATGAGAATCAAATTGGTTTTCTTGTTAACCAAATTGTATGACATGATTTTATCCAACTTCGCATCTACATAAAACAGCAAATCTTCTGTGCGATCAATTGTTAATCCGTTCGGCCATGCCACGATTGAGTCTGCAGAATTACCTGCAATTATTTGTCGACTCGCACCTTCCAAGCTGATTTGCTCTATTTTAGGTCTTGATCCCCAGTCGCTTACGAAGAGAAGTCTAGGATTATGAAGAAAATTGCAACTATGTTAGCTATTGTATGAGAGGAAAGAATTAATGTGAAAATAAATGGGGATATATTGGAAAAATAAGGATCATACAAGGAAACCATGCAAATGCAATCTGTAATAAACTTCATTAAAAGTCTCCATAATGCTAGAAAGTTGGAAGACTGTCAGAGCTGCAGAAATTGCTTTCTCTAAACCTTGTTATAGGATGAATAATTCTAAAACTGTGTAAGCAAAGCATTTGGAAAAGGTCTTGCTGTAATGTTATAAGCATACCTGAAATTGTAAAACGTGACACACTACCACCATAATGCCAAACAAATTGTGCCCACGAATTGGCAACTCCAATCTCCATGCAACTTTTATGACGCAAGCATTTATGGGAACATCAACCTGCGGTGTGGCTCACCATTATCTGAGATAATGTATCAATTGAAGGAAGGTGGGCGTCACCTACGGTGATCGTGGTGAAGTTCCTCGATAATTGAATAGCATGTCTTCATTCTGTGTACTCTCTCTTAACCCTATTAAGACCAAGGGATTGCCTTTGGTAAGTTCATTTCTTTATAGTTTTAAAACGATTATAGATAGATTCCTGGGACTCTGTGGATTTTTACAGCTTTTGTTCATGATTTTGTTGTATGAAAAAATGGCAGTGGCAAAAAAAACGTAGTGGCCATATTGTTGTAGGATTTTAGCCCATATTTCCATTGTATACTTTGTAAACGCTCAATTTATATACAGTTGAAAGACGAAATAAATGAGGATCATGCTTACCCTTTCTCTGGGTAGACTTCAATATCTCTCGGCTTATCAAGTCCTACGTTCACTAATGTTGTAGGATTTGATCCATCAGCTTTAGAATAACCAATAGATTTTCCAAAGAAGTTTGTCCAGTACAATTTTCTATTGACACTGTGGAATGCTATTCCATCAGCATAAATGTTATTAAGCAGCAAGCGATGATTGCTTCCATTCACATACATCCGTGATATCTACAACATTGATGCAAGCAAGGTTATGTATTGAAATGCAAGTATTGTCTAATCTTTTAGGGTCCACCGTTCTCTCTGTTTGTTAGAAATGTATCATAAACACGGTTCCTACAGCAATTAGTCTCGGTCAGCCCTAAGAGGTTTTCATAAGAAGTAAAGTAAGGTCTGTGCAATCAGGTTTAGTGATAAATATAACTATATTACAAAAGATAAGAGATGTTTGACGTGAAGTAATACGTTTATGGATTAAGAATCGGGAATTACCCAAAGAGGTTGCGCTATTAATGCGAATGCAAAGATAGACCTGGGTTGTTGTGTTTTTTACCTTAATGAATTGGACAGCTGTCTCTAGCTAGGTTCTGTTTAACAACTCAATGACTGCCATTTCAATTTCTCCCACACGGGTCACAGCCGATTTATGAGTAGACGGTTTCTTACATTTTTTCCATAATCAACACGTTATGTCTAGTCATTCAAAAATTCTGATTCCGTCAAAGAATCTATCGTCAAGAAATGATTATATGCTGTGAGAACTCGTGCAACGCAAGAATGTTTGATTAAAGCAAAAATTTCTCTTGAAACAAATGTTTCAAATTAGAGTAGTTATTAGCTGTAGTTTTTTTTAGAAGAGTATGCATACTATGAAGATGGCGTAAGTTCAAACTGATTAATGTTACCTCTATCCTTTGTAATAGACGTAGGAAGGATATATCTGTGCCAAATTTAATGTTCTTAGACTACCGTAAACTTACGAGTGTCCAGATTATAGTTTACAGGAGAGGATGATGTGGGAGAGGGGCAATGTAAATGCCCCAAAATATCAGTTTACCATTAATATTTCTATTGTTACAGCATTTTTCCAAGCGGAATGTGTGCCATACGTTGCCACCCTTTTGCTAACACCTAGAAGGCTTATTTAAAATGTGCTTCATATTTACATAAAAACATATATGGTTTATTATTCTAAAAGGACAATTCATCGTCCTCATATAAAAAGAAACTTTTGTATTACTCTTATCAGAACCTAGCATCATGTTATTACTAAGAATCTATTTAAGGAAGGGGTTATCAGTTTAATTTTCACAGGATTTCGGCTTTTCGTTAAAGGTATACCGTCTTTTATGTCTTAATTATCTCACATAATGTACATTTCTTAATGTAACCTACCCATCGATGTCGAACATTACTCCAGTATAAATAACCTTCTTCATCATCGTATGCTAGTGCCACAGGAGCACCTTTGGGAATTGTAGGTGCTGGAAGCACTCTTTGTGTTAATTCATCTTTACCAGAAGCCTTAGTTAACAGGTATACTTTTCCAAGATCGATATCTGTGAAAAATATCCCAAAGTCCGATGCAATGCCTAATAAGAGAAAAAAATTAAATATTTTACAATGTGTTGTAATGAGGCAAAAGTGTAAGAGTGCTCAAAGTGGCAAACTTACCATTCAAAGTGTTATTGGATTCAAAGGTTTGAGATTGGACAAGGTATAGGGCACGTGTCTATTGATAGCGCCTATAAATAAGGAGATGAAAGGCGCTATATTTATTTAAGTAATTGCACTCTTTAATCAAGGTTTCGATAAAGAAGAAGATAAACCAATCATAAAAAATCTAGTAATAAGAGTTCTATACTGCAACTACCATTAAGACTACGACGTGTACTACCACTGCTGGTAATAGTACTCCTTCTTCACGCATAATACTTGCCGTACTTACAGTATCGAGTGAGTTGCCCGGACCCATTCCATTCTCCATCCTTGTCGATCGAAAATCACTGTTGCAAGGTCCTCAACGGTGTCTACATCATGTCGAATGTCTACATCATGGGAGACTTGGTCTATATACGTTATACAAGGTCAGTCATCATTGTAATGGCCATGGCTCGGTTTCCATAGGACTAGCATGCTGATCAGCTCATTTTTGCTTCTCTAGCAGTGCCGCCACACCTAGTACCTTTTTGTCTGACAATGCTTAAGACTGGAGTTATGTGTCCATATAGCTGTTGTATGGTTGGATGCTCCTGCCAATGCTTATGTAGTAGAGCTTTAAAGATTCTAGTATAGGTGCCATCAAGTTTCATCTTCAGCTTCTTCACAAATGCCACTCAGTAGGGTTACTCAATCACAGCTGTGAAGAAAGGCGCTTTAAGCTGTAGGGAAGGGTTGATTTCTAAACGGTTTGTAGACTGTCTAGGGCAGATCACCACAATACAATACAATGATATAATGCAAATAGTTCGTTTTGTGGTACAAAACAAGAATGTAGAACGAAATAGCCCAAAAATTGTGTACTTCTGACACTCCTCAGAGTACTAACGTCAGAACGACCAAAATGAAGAGTGTGAAAGAGTACACCCAACTGTATTTTTGAAAGAGCCAATCAAAATTTGGACTGCCTGTATGGCTTGTGTTTTTGAAACAATCAGCATCCACTGAAACAAGATTAACTGAATAGGCCTAGTGAGAAAACAAATTCTTTCTGTCTGCATAGCAAAGGTTTTCTTGCCTTTATGTGGACTGACTCCAGTACGGGCAAATGAAATGCAGACCTGGCCTTTTCTATGATGCGGATGTAGTATTTCTTATAGCCAAAGGTAATGCCTTACACAATTTTACACCTAGGTAAACAAAAAACCTATGGTATCATATTAAAATAAAGCTAGGCACTTATAATAGTGTTGCAGGGCCTCTACGATTACACTTGCAGATCTTAAGTTTAAAAAACTCTTTTAGATGGATAGGACCCTTATAATTCATGCAATTATAGATATTAACTGATGACTGAAATTCTCCACCTTCTTCTAACGAAGTAAAACAAATAAGTTTTTAAAGGAAGTTATACGACGTTTCTCTAGAATACCTTAGTACAGATCGCAATATATAACTGGCGTCCTCTAGCTTCTTAACTTGCCCTTACTTGCGGACTGCCAAGCATTAATGAGCAACATACTCAAGATGAGATAAGATGCATGCCTTACAAAGTCTGCCAATTACATCTTGTTAAATGAATTTACGCCTTTGCCTTAACACTAGCCTTTAGCACACGCCTTCCTAGCTTGCCCTGATATACGACATTTAAAATTTAGCCTCAGGTCCAATGCAACTCCGAGAACTTCAACCCTACTTTACATGGGCTTTTTGGCTCTTCTCATACATGGGGGGGGGGGGGATGTGATAGTAGGCCCGCGGCACTTTGACACACGAAAACTTTATATCAACCAATGCTATTACAAATGTATTTGGCACGTTTATAGTTTACTCTTTTCCAACAAATTGAAAGGATTTTAATTTGGTGTTAATGACGTCATCTATGGCTATGAAATTTTGTAAAAAGGCCTTAAAACACACTTTTTGAATTACATTTTGATTTTTTAAGGGCTTTTAGTATCTCTGAAGTATTTGTACATGTATACGTTGTATTTAGGCAAGATATTTTAGATTTTGAGAAATTATTTTCCAAAATGTATGGGATTTGAAACGACCAAAATGGTTTCTCACTTATAATTAACCGGTTTTTAATTATTCTGAGCATTATTACTAAAAAATATCCTCCAAACATCAAAAATATAACTCTTAATTCACTGTTGGTACAAAATTCAGCTAAAGATGTGACTTTCTTATAGTCATTTTGCATATATTCTTATATAAGGTTCTCTAGCAAACTTCACCTTACTGGACAACGTATTTTTTCAATTTTTTGCGGAATTTCAAACATTTTTGCATTTTTCACTTCACATTTTGATACTACGAAATCGTCAGTACAATTGCAGGAACGAAGATTGAAGTTTAAAGATATAATAATCATGTTTTTCAAAGAAAAGTAACAAAACAGAAAGGCAAAAAACGCTAGCCTTTAGCACCCTCTTTTCTAGCCTGCTCTGATATACGACATTTAAAATTTAGCCTCAGGTCCAATGCAACTCTGAGAACTTCAAGATTCTCTGTCGTCATTGCCTAACTTAAAGTTAGAGAGATATGAAGTGAGGTCTATGACCATCACTTGAGTTTTTCAGGCTTTTAGGTCATTAAAGGCAAACTATTTATTTTGCAAACTAAGAACGGGGTTTATTTTATACTCAAGAAAAAAGTGGCATGCATCAGAATCATATTGTCATTGCAAATATTAAGAAAAGTAGACCTAGCAAGGATCCTTGTGGCACACCAACTCTGGCAGTTTCCCGTTTAGAATAAACTATATCTGATTTTACGCGCTGCCCTCTTTTTGATTGGTTCCTAAAGCCATAGGCCGCCAATTTTGCAAGCAGCAAAGTGTAGTATACAGAGTCAAACCTTTGCAAAAATCCTGAGCAACAACAGCTACCTTGTTCCGTTTGTCCAGAGACAAGTTAGACGAGATCCTCAACTTAAACATTTCATACAGTTTACCCGCTACAACTATTTCATAAACCTTGACAAGGCTGTAAGAACAGAGACAAGACGATAACAAGTTCTATCAATTTTGCTTTTTAAACACAGGCGAGATGTTTCTGCTCTTCCATACCAGGGCAATAACCGGTTAGAAATAAAGACTTTGATCAATCTGGTGAGCGGCTGCTCATTGACAGGACTCGAAATACGCAGCAATCTTTGGGAGATGTTATCACATCCGACCGCATTTCTGGAGTGAAATGAGTTCAAAATATCCTTCATATACTGTGTTGTTAAGCAGCCGATTCTAAATTCAATGCCCCTGTTCTGGAAGTAGTCTGGGTATTAGTAATTAGTATTGTATCACAATTGACCAGAGGGTCTTTGAGTAGAGAAAGACACTGGAGACCAGGACATGAGTAGTAGAATATTAGACTAGAGTTTTGGAATCTTTTGATGTAGAATTTATCTAGAATTTTACGTACGTTATTTACGAGAATATACATTGAAAGAAAAGAGAAGAATGTGTCCTTGATAGAATATGGATCTGACACAATTTAATTTACATGTGTTAATTACAACAGCCCGATTGTCCTTGGTAATAGCATGAATACTAGGACGGTCAACAAAACCATTTATCTGCTTACTATCTCCATCGCTAGCAAACAATTTAGAGAAGTATTTATTAAACGTTCTGCAAGTGCCTGCAAATCTTTTATGGGATTTTTATCCTCCGATAAAAATTATTTTCTTCTTCATTCTCCTTAAACTTTGCAAAAGGCCCCTCGTTTTGTTTCAAATTCACCATGATGTTTTTATTCATTAAACCATCCATGCAAAGACGACTTTATTCATTTACCTTCAGCGAGCTCACTCGGTTCTTTAGTTTTTAAACACATCCCAAGATGTGACTGTAGAATTACGGACTTGTTTTTTAAAATGGTCCATTACGGCGGATTATTTCACGCTGCCGTTGAGGCGGAATGCAGTGTTATTGATCGCCTCTAGTGCCCCTGTTCATAATTTTCTAGCTGGGTTAAGTTATTAAATCTTGCTAAGAAGACAATATTTAAATTTAATTTTCCCTAATATAAGAAAAGCATTTTATGTAAATTTAAAGTTTCTGCTATCGCCTTATTGCCTTTAGTTTAATTTTAAAAAATGGGAAAAATTCATGTCCATTCATCAGTATCAAGAATATGAGTGTTTATTGCTTGATGGGATGCAAAGTTATAAAAAACGAAGAGTGGAAAACTTTAATGAGGTAAAGATTTACCAGTGGTTGTACCGCGACTAACTCTATTTTGTTACCTCACCTACATAAGTTTTACAAGTTTACTCCACATGCTCCTCCTCCCCCCTTTGGGACGCACCCACTTTCATGCTTTGTACAAGCTGTAACAAAAGCTATTTTTAATCACAAGAGACACGTTTCACATGGACTTATTAGATTTTGAGACTACAACTTGCATGACGCTAAATTAACATATAACATTTGCAGAAACTGAGAAAATATACCAAAACATAAAATGAGTGCTTAAAGTGCAAAAGGAATAAACTTCTTACTATGCTATTAGTAGCCTTTAGCGGTGATCGTCCTTTGCGAAGTTGCACAAATGTGTGCTAAACTATAAGAAGACAGAACTTTTCTGCGGAGGAGTTTTGTCAGAGCTTACTTAACAACATACAGAAATAAAAACACTATAATTGTTTGAAGTATTTTAACACTTTTCGACTCAGACATTGCCACAGATGGTAGAGTTTATCATTGAGTCTCTTTCCTTTACCTTAATTTTTCTATAAAATGATCATTTATGTAATATGTTGTAAAAGAACCAAACTATAATCCTGCGAAAAGTCATCTAATTGCACCAGCTAATACAAACGTATAGCATGTCCAAGTACTGCAGGCCTACTAGATTACCCCTTTACGTATGGGAAGAGTTGAAAGTATCTGGAAATGCTACTTCACTGTTTATACTATGTAAGGGTAACATGTTATTCATTTTTTATTCTCCCTTGATGTTTCGACACTTGAAAGTAAGATAAAAGCTTGCACTATAAAATCCTCACATGTTTACTCGTACAATCTTTGGTTAGCATAAAGTTGATTTTGTTCTTCGGATTTTGACACAAAACTAAACATACACACTCGAATTGTGCAAGACTCGAGTAAGGGAACCATTTGTAAGCCGTCTCTAATCTTTGTCGTAGTACAGAGGAACCTATTTTGCCTTTCGTTGATGGAACTATTTAATTCATTATTATCAATAATACTAACTCTTGGAAGGTCGCAATACTATATTCGTGAAACGTTAATAGAAACGATTTACTCTTTGGCAAGCATCCAGTAAACTTATTTAGAAAAGGATTATTATTTACTTTTTGAGATAAGACTTCTTCAACTTGCCTTTAAGATTCAAACATAACGTTTAGGCATATGCATTTTATCTAAATAATACTATTAAAGGATAGCAATAACATAAGAAACATGAGAAACTTGATTCAAAGTTATTGAACCTTAGGTTAATTGCCTTTTGCGTCTCGATTTTACCGTTTTATAGCTATGTTTACTCTTATAAACTTTGTTCCACTTTAGTGAGTGTGATAGTTTTCTGTAAATGAAAATTTTCCCTATACTTCCAAAGTAACTGTCTAATGTACCCTTTTAATTCATATATGTGTTTAAACAGTAAAGAAAATTAACTCTATCCTTGTATAACCGTGTACTTTCAAAGACGAAAAAGAATTGCTTTTCGACAAAGGACTCAGTGCCACATCTGCTATAGGTAGCGTAGACTTAATAAAGCTTAGTTTAGCATCTTCTACCAGAAACCAAAGTGTAGATTTTTTTATTAACGAAAAAGATAATAATTTTATAGAAAAAGAATAATAGACCTAACACGTCGTATAGAAATATATTTTTACCCTTTTTAGTGAATTGGAACTAATAGACATCCCTTTTGCAGGGCCAAAATGTTTGCCTTACACAGAAATCAAAATTTATTCTATACTCTATAAGCAATCTTATTTTTGTTTCCTAAATTAAAGCAAAAATACGAATTTAACTGCTACTGTATTCCACCTTCAATCAACGATATTAGTTTTCCTTTACTTATTTGCACAAAAAGCCCTCTCCCATCCTATCAAAATATACGAAATCATGGTTTAAGAGGGGCCTAGAGATACACTTATTTTGTTTTTATAAGAAACCAGTTTAAAGGAAACCGTGGCTCAATCTCAAAAATTTAAGAAACTCCAGGGCTGAATGGGGCTGCTCTAAGAAACCTAAAAAATCTCTGAAAGAGGTTTAGACAGTTTGATAACGGGTTATTTCATGAATAGGCTAACTTGGAACAGAGGGTACCTTAAAGGAAGTGTGAATTTACTAACAGCAGTGCGACTATTCCCTTCCGCGTATTCCACCCGCTTCTATTTGGTACCAGAGAATAAGAAACTTTGAGGGTTCATAAGATCCATATTCTAAGAAACTTTGAGGGCTGGACGTTGAGGTAATTTCTTATAGAAAAAAATAAACGTATATCGTACCTCCAGGGCGATCTTTAGAAGTCATTTTAGTTGTATACCAACAAGTCAATCTTGCAAAATACGACTGCAACATACGTAGGCAAAGTTATCGTTACGGTAGGTACAAATGGAGAAAAAAATACTGAAGGAGATATTGTTTACAAACGCAACTTTATATATGTTGAAGTTTCTTTGCTTACCTTTCACACTCATAGTCATTGCGCACATAAATAAGGGAAAGGCGTAACGTATCTCCATCGTCTTTCCTGCTTTTCATCTAGCAGGGAGATTTGCAGACTTAAACATTAAACTGTTTCATCAAGCGCATCGACAGGTTTGTTACTTTATTTACATATCAATGACAAGGAATGGAAACTGAACGTCAAAGTACTTTCGAAAGTAAAACAATACAAAGGACATTCAAAGATGGAATGTCTTTTAAGTGGTACTCCCCTGTATACATTTATTTGAAGGAGTAAGACTAGGGATACGGATTCTGCATTACAGTAACCAATTGATTATCTGCTGCAGCGTTCTTAAGTCGGGGTTACAATTAAGTCACGTTTAATAGTACACTCATTTCGATAGTAAGGGGCCATCGAAAATGTAGATTACCACTAAATGGGCCGTTTTTAATAACCTCTGCCATCACAACACATCATAACAAGTCTCGTGCCTCCCACCCCATCTTCACGTACCATTTGAAATAAAAAAATCCGCTTATACAATGTTTCAATTTATGTTTTACAGGCCTAGAAATTACAAGGGAATATATCACAGACATTGATTCGGTTTTATCAAAAGGTTGAGCATTTTTGGGCAGTTTCCTGAAAGTGCAAATAAAAGTACAATTTTCCAAATCTTCTAGGAATCTTGTCAGATAAAGTCCCAAATATATTTCGACGCTGTATTTTGTACGACTCGATTGAAGATTTAGTAATTGGTGGAACCAATGCTATGCATGATGTGTTTGTTAAACTGTTACAACATTACGGGAAAACCCATGGTTTGCGCATATTTGAAGATGTCGTTTGTTAGAAGGAGCAATGCCATTTTGTTGGAAATTAGTGGAAATGATATATTTTCGGAAATTAATGTTCTTTTACGTAGAAGAGACCTTTTAAAGCTGCACCCCCCCCACCCCCTACAATTTTGCAAGTCTGAAATATTCGTGTATTCTTTCACCCTTTCAAACTTATATATGATTCGGACGGCCCCTAATTTCCAACCACTCTGTCGTAACACACTAATGAATTCTGAGGTTCTGCTCGATATGCTGTCCAAAATTGTCTATTTTCACGTAACAATATTTATTTCCCCCCCTACCCACTGAGTGGAGGAGTATTTGTGAAAGATTGACACTAAAAATCTTCGCCTTATCTTTTGGGCCTGATGGTCCACTGGTTGAAGCATTGCTTTAGTAATCATGAGGTCACGAGTTTTGCAGTAAGTTAGACTATTTATACAAGGACAAATATTATTGTTTCCAATAGTAATACAATAGTTACATTTTTTCCTCCGCCTTAAGGCCGTTGTGGTCGAGTGTTCGCAGTCCTCCTAAACAATAAATCTTGCGTTTTGTGGGAGCAGAGGAATTTAGTTTTCTTACAACGTATTCAGACAGTCCGCTATGAAACCATTGTAATCTTTGTTAAGAAAATGTTCACGCAGGAACTTTTGATGTATATTAGAATTCCCAAGCCTAATTTTTGGGGCTCCACTTCTGTTGTTATTCCAGTGATATCGAAACTTATTGCAGGTTTGCTCCACATATTGTTACAGCATGCATAAAAAGATAAACAAGGCATTTCGTATTAAAGTTTAACTAATGTTTGTTTTAACCTAGGTCTATAACTGTACTCCTAAATATTTTTGGTGCAACAATATCACGTCTAGAGAGGCATTATAGAGGAAGCTAGTGGAGTACAACCACAAGTTTGGCTATGAACCACGGATCTTGACGTGTCTAACAGTTGGCAAGATGAATAGGCCAAGTAATGGTCGCAATCTGTAGGTTTACAAAACAAATATGTGGTAAACTTATTACCATCAACCGTATGGTCAGGTCTAAAAAATTAGATACCTCATAAGTAAGCTTCAATCTGGGATGAAATGTATGAAGTCCCTCCATCAAGGCTCGGAGTTTATACTCCCCGTGGGTCCCAATCTGGCGTATGTCATCAATGGTCCCAATCTGGCGTATGTCATCAATTAATATATATATATATATATATTTATATTTATATATAGAATATATATATATATATATATATTCTGAACAGACACATTGCAATAATATATAATTCTCAAAGAGTGGAGCATTACCACAATAGC
>JAAAKM020001729.1:0-12888 GCA_010016025.2 Alatinidae sp. Z8VKAUB7J3 | reverse complement strand
TTATTTAACATTGCAGATGGTTTGACGTCGTGATCTCATTCCTGTGTCACAAAACTGAAACGAGGCTACAGACGTCTGCAAAAATGGTTTCGTTGGCAACATTTCGTGATTAAATTAACAAAATAAAAAAGATTAATGCAACGTACCTTTCTTTGTGTTGAGGAGCACAAAATCGTAGGAACTCTGACCTCTGACCTCTGACCTCTGACCTCTGAAATTTGTTGAAGTGGGAAAGCCATTTTTGAAAAGAACATATATTTTGTAACTTTGCATAGGTTTTGGACAGATAAACTGGCCGCTTGGCATCCCTTCCTTGGTCAAGTCACATGACGCAGAGCGGCTGGACTTCAATTGCGGTGAGCTGGATGTCGATGTCCACCGGTGGACGATTGGGAGCTAATGTGGTGACTAGAGAAATAAAAGTATGGTAACATTGGAGGTATATTAGCTCAGTTAGTAGCGCGCACGCCGCGAGAGCGTGGGTCACAGGTTCTTTCCCGGTTGGTGACAATTTCTCAATTTCTCTAGTGTTCTTTTCAAAACTGACATTTCAAGTCTTCTTCGCAAAGCTATCTTCAGAAAGCCAAACGACCCTGCGGTGATTTCAGTATATAGTTGTCTTTCGCACCCTTTCACGCATAGATTTATCGTTCCATTTTCCCGCCAAACGAACCCCTCTCCCCACCTCCCGTCACTCAACACTTTTTCTTCGTCAACCTTATCCATCCGTAATTTTTCATTTGATATTTCGTCACTCGTCATACAGTCCGCTTTTCTTTCAAACATTTGGAAAGTAACATGAAAAGTACCGATAGAATGTGAACAAGGAGTATATGAAGTTTGTATTCAGCGATCTGAAATGCTCAAAATGCTACTGCAATTTCTATAAAACTGAGAGACCTAGAAATGTTTATTTCCTGAGAGACGTGGATATTAATTTTCGACTCAGTCATTGCCGTAGCTCAAGATTGGAGAAGTTTCTCTCGAAACGTAGTTCGAAAAAGACAGAGATTCAAGGCATGGTAAACTCTAACATCTGTATGCTTCGATGTTGTTTCTTTTAAAAAATTCAGAAGTATCCAAGTCTAAATGATTTTCATTTTAGATATGTCTTGTTACGGCATCCATTGAGCGAAAGGTTTTGGTCAAAGAAGCCTACTTTACTCCGAATACAAAAACCTCCTTATAAATAAATTTCCGACACTTTTCATCAAATTTAGCACAAATAATTTTTCCATTGGGGAAACCAACCCTCGTTTATTGTATGCGGCTCTTCGATTGCATTGAAAAATGTGTTCCTTAGTAATTGATGTTTAGTGAATACACCAAATGGAATAAGGAATTTATTGAAAGTTTAGGGTATGTCGCTTTGTAATGATAGTATTGTAATCCTGGGACTGATAAACCGGGTGTTGATTATTGTTACCCGGTAATTATGCACCTACAATAGATTTAATGAATGGACGTTGAAATCAACTTTAAAATTAACGATGAAAGTAACCACAGGGGAGAAATTAGTAATGCGAAAAGGCAACTTAAGTTCTGTTTTTGTAACCGAGGAAAGTCTGGTATCGCGGCAGAATGGTTTATATTCAACTAGAAAAATATACCGAAATCTCTCAGCAGACAAGGCATGAGTTTAGCACTGGGGTTTCTACAGTGAATTGGAAACAGGAGTGGTTAGGAACCCTTTTGCCGGTGGAAAAAACGCTAAAACACAAATATTCCATACGTGAAAGTCGCTTATGAAAGACTAGAACCTTGGCCCTTACAAACTGAAGAACGCCCCGACTAGATTTTTGTTACCGAAGTAAATTTTTTTAAGAAAGGTCTTTCGATTTTTTATGATATTATAGTCACGTTTGAGTTCTTTAAGTGTTCCCTGTATTACAGAGTGGCTTTAGTTATTCGCAATGTCTTTTGTATTCCGTGTGTTTTAAGACAATTTCACGTTGTGACAACACGAGAATGCGCAGAAGAACAAAGTGTTGGAGTTTCGACTTTCCGTCACTTTCTTGTCCTCAAAACCTTAGAGAACTGAATAATACTAAACTAGATCTGATAATTTGAAGTTATGTGAGTTATATAAAACCTATAACAACTACGATTGGGAAAATGGCAACCGTTCAGCGCTAAGCCGACTTTTTAACATCCATGCTGTCAAACTGTGCGATGACCATGACTAAATATGCAGACACAATGACGAAGATGTAAGAGGTCTGGGACTAGTCCTTCTAATACCATTCATGTCGTCAAACCTTACAAAAAGCATCGCTTTTTTAAGTTACTTTTACTCCATACGATTGCTGTGATCAGTGTATGGCGAAAACGTTTCGTAAAATGAATCCGTTACTCAACGCAATATTTACGTGGCTTTCATTAAAGCTGCTCCTCGTCTGTCAACGAGATTATTTGTAGCACGGCTATCACTCACACACATTTTCTGTTTTCGAACATTCTCCCCGTCTCCCCATCAAGAAAATCTTCTGATAGTTGAAGTGCTGAAGATACATATTCTATAAAAAAGTTTGCGTGGTGAGATCATTAAAAACTTTCTTATCGAAAAAAGTTGAGTAAACTGGGTGTGTAATGAACCGAATAAGGGCGATAAGCATATGGTTAATGTGTCCCTAATGAGCCCTAATTGTTGTCCTGGTAGCCTCATTAGCAAACCCTAAGGTAATTTACAATGCATTAATTATGAAACTGTGTAACAACGATATGGTCTAGTAAAAGTTTTACAATAAAAGCCGGACCACAGTTCTGAATCATGGATCACTTTTCCCAGATGAGAAATTCTACGATTAAAACCCACTTCCATATACCTCCATATATCCACCTCTATATACTTTGAGAAGTTGGTAGGAAAAATTATCCGAAAGGACTTGACCCTGAACTAAAGAAAATGCAGAAGAGCCTGAAGCATTGTGTGAAACCTTTTCTTCGAAATTCCGTGGCAGTTTTTTAAAAAATTAGGTAGAAGGCAGACTCAAAATATGAAATTTGAGGGTAGATATTCAATTTTCGCTTATAAAGTTCTGATGACATCAAAACGTTAATTTCTTAAACTCTCTCCCCACTTTTTCCCTATCATCAAAACGTTAATTTCCTAAATTCTCGCCTCACTTTGCCCCCATCGGGTTTTTTGCTCTTTCGGCTCCTCGCTTTTAGGGATCGCCACGGATCCTTTGCCCCTATCATCTAAATATTAACTTTCTCCCATACGAATTCATAGTGCTGAATGTATCTGCCAAACCTATAACCTTACGATCCTATAACCTTATTTTCTAGGATTTTCTCGTTTCCCACAAACTCATCGTAATAGCTTCTTCCTTCCTCACTCCATACGATTGCTGTGATCAGTGTTTGGCGAAAATGTTTAGCAAGATTATTTTTTCAAGAGGTGAAAGCAACATATTGACTCTTGATTTTATTGAACCGAATTACCCTAGTATACAGCACTACGTGCTAGGAACCTCTTGACTCGACAATTAAATTTCAGCTGTTTACACAGGTATATAATTTCTACGCTCAAATGATGATGTAATTGAAAAATGCTAACGTGATCATAGATTTTATGTTCAAGCCAAATCATGTGACTTGGCTGCGTCGAAACGCCTACTACCTTCATTGAGGTCACGAGCCACAGGGAGTCAAGATGGGTCACGACAGAGAAGTTCAATCCAAAATATATGGTGACGACGAAGTACCTGTTCAATTGACACTTTCAGACGAATGTGGGAAATTTGTGGGTTTTTGATATTTTCATTGTTAACACAAAATATAACTCATTAAATGTTTAATTAGCCAATTGTGGGACCAATTAGACCAGCTGTTCTTCAGATTGGATTCTAATATTTTTCGCTTAAGTTAGCCGTACGTTTAATAGCTGAATACAGTAATATATTAAGAATATTGCACGAAATCGCGTATACATTGTGTACTTAAAACATTGTGTACTTAAAATCCTGTTGTAATGATATTTAGTGAACTTTTCAGTTATAAAAAAAATGCTATAAAGTTCTGATATTGGCCTGAATATCCAATGAATGTCAGGTTACTTACTGGTCACTTTAGCACAATGTAATTTTTTAATAAATCAAGAGTTTTACCTAACATAAATTGTATTTTTATTACTTTTAAATCCTTAATAATTTTTACGATATTTATTGTTTGATATATGTTAAGGTAATGTAGCCCCTGAGAGAAGAGCAAAAATACTTGATTATTGCATATAGACCTGAAAAATATATTTTAACAAACAAGGAAAGAAATTACCTGTGACTCAAAATATGAAATTTGAGGGTAGATATTGAATTTTCACGAGTTTTGTAATTTTTGTTGAGAAAGTGCTGATGTCATCAAAATATTAATTTTTTAAACTCTCTCCTCGCTGTTTCACTATTATTAAAATATCGACTTCTTCTTTCTCTTCCCACCTTGTCACTGTATATTTTCTCTACATCTGCTATGTGGCTATAATGTCTATTATAGTAAGACGGAAATCCCCCTCCCCCCCCAGCTGATGATAAAGTCAGCATTGACTAGGATTTTTTCTTCTGCCCTTATTCACCCTAGATCAGCCACTAGTGTTGCGACAGCTCACATCTCTGAAAACTGACACCCTGATATGAGGGGTGTCCTTTTACTTTTTCCACGAATCCTCCATTTTTGCAACAGTGGAACTTGACTCTGTCCTCACTTGGCATGCACCGCAAATATTTGCATATTTCTTAGCAACCTGATTTTGTTCAGGATGTGTTTATCTCCTGAAATTACCTGTTCCATTCATGCACTCACTGCCATTCAGTAACGAGCTTTTTTACGATGACGTAAACCACTGTGCGTGGGCATCAAGATCTCACGTCTACCTCCATTGATATTTTACGGAACTTTTATATTCTGTGTTTAGATTTCTTGGATGGTGGCCTTCACGGATGAAGGAGCAATGACAAAATTTTCACTCGAAAGGTTCAAGCCATTCCCAAGAAATTTTGCACATTTTCCGAAGTTATTTTACTATTTCAAGAGAATTTTCTTAGAAATCCTACTGGTTTACTATAAATCAACTATTCTCAGCAAAATCGTATTAGCTACTGCGGCAACAGCTGCAGTCCCGTACTGAGGGTTAAACCGTTTGGGGAAGGGCCCGGGGAGCTGCGAAGTTACTCCTCGGGGAAACCGTGCTCTAGCAAACGATTAAAGTGCAAGGCTACTAAGCCAGTACAAATTCAATATTAGCTTTTAACAAAAGACAGTGCCTTTACTAGTTGAGATCAAGGTGTTAACCACAATCAAGAAATCTTGTACACTTCCATCAGCAATTTTATTGTTTTGATAAAAATACCAAAGGAAAATCTACTCCCTTAACGGAAATCCCAGACGCTTGTTATGGCAAGTGATTTACCCTTCCGTTAAGACCCAATACTTTTTACGTAGAAAATTGTTGGGGCTCATCTCCAACTGCTCGGTACGACCCCGATCTTAGGTGCGTTACTGAAATATCGGGTGCCTCACTATAAGTATAATTTCTCAGCAAATTTCTACCTTAATCCGAATCTTTCTTGTTTTCATGCAGAGCAAACTAGCAAAGCGTTCTGCAATTTATTAGTCTGATTTTAAACCTTATGTGATTTCTAATTGCCTTTTTTTAACTTTCACCATGTTGGAAGATATTGGGTATATTCTTCAGGTGATGTCACATGTCGATTTCTCAGTGAAAAGTTAAAGCATCTATGCTTTGGGGGAGAGGTCATCGTCACCAATCTGAGTCATCTTGGAAAAAAAGGTCAACTTACTTTTCCACCGATATCTTGATGGGTTATCTGGCTGGGTAGGCACGTAGTTACGTAGATGACCCCAACCAATCTCTATGATGCTCCCCGCCCCAGGGCAACATCTTTCCCTTTTGGAAAGACAAACCCCTGGGGAATGGCCCCACTGCTTATCAGGAGGCTAAACTGAGAGATCGGCATGTAGTTACGCGGCGATGGGGGGCTCCTTTATTTAGCATCAGCTCCCTCTAAGTTCTTCTGTCAAATTCAACATCTGCAGGATTTTCCTAAGCAAATACAATGTCAGTCCTAAAACATTAGGACCCCTAATTTACCTTAATACCCCCCCTCCTCATGCTCATGTTAATGTTAGGGTGCCTATAGGCTTTACATAAGCGAGTCCAGTGGACGTCAATCAAAACAAATAACGGATTCATTCTGCTAAACATTTTCGCCATACACTGATCACAGCAATCGTATGGAGTGATCAGTGTATGGCGAAAACGCTTAGCAAAATGAATCCGTTACTCAACGCAGTATTCTAATTTTGTACCACAAACCAACTTTACAAGGGACACCCTAAATTTCTCTGCCTCAGTGGCATGGGGCCATGGTGTAATGGCTAGCACATCAGCATTGCAACAAGGAGGGTAGGGGTTCGATTCCTAGCGGTCCTACGTTTTCGGCATTGAGCTTTTCATTGTATGTGGTCATCTAACACGTCACTGTGCCTACTCATTTCTTAGTTGAGCCTTTCTGATAAGCAGTGGAGCCCTTCCCCAAGGGCATGCTATACAAACATTGTGTCTAGCCCCCACCTCCAAATTCAGAATTGTTCCTCCTAATGCGGAATAACCCTCCCCAAATTTCTTAACCTGACTACTGGCGTGGGAGAAACTAGGGTCTTCGTAAAGTGGACTTTGGTGAAACGGGTAACCGGTCAGTATCGCATTCTTGAGTTTTATTCGAATCTGGAAAAACAAGCTTGAACTTTACATGAACCCAGAATACGATTTACAAATTAGCGCCTTTTGCGCTGAAGACGTGATGTAATAATCTCGCAAAATAGAAGCAGTATTGGAAAAGTGAAATTGCGCAAACGATGGGGTCATCCAGACTTTGCGTCATGCTTGGAAGCGTAAGCGCTTTTTTAAAAGTAGCCTGAGAAAGAGTGACGTATTGCTCACGCGCACAGCGCATGAATTAGAGATCTGTGTTGACAAACCTTTTGGATGATTTCAGACCCCCAAAATGCAAATTTAGGATATTTGTACACTTCAATGCCGAAGATGTCTCACTATTGGTGACGGCCTATAGTTAGCCTATATTAGGGAAACCCCTTTGTCTCTGGGAAAGCATGTCCCTTGAGAAAGGCTCTAATATTTTTCAGGGGCTGCACTGAGAGATTCCGACACGAAATTACTTGACTTTCAGCGAGTGTAATTGTTTCGGAGCCAAAATGAAACAGGGACCAGCGTTTACATTGACCAGTCATAAAACAAATAGCTACAACGATAATAGTCCAGGGACAGGAGAACAAGGTGCAGAGGGGGCCATGCCCCCAAAAGATTTGCCAAATCTCAATTTTTTCCGTGACCACTTTTACCTTTATCAAAATTGAAACTGATTGCGACAGACCTTGTACCACATTCACAGCAAGAAATGCATATCGACACGAAACATCCCTTTCCACACATGAACAAAGGCACTTCAGTGGAATGTGAAAAATAATTTGAACCCAGCCTACGTGCCCCCACCCCCCAATCCGCCTTACTTTCCCCCGTCGCTGTAGTCCATGCTTGCACGTCCGAGATAAGCATTCTTTCTTTACATAATTTTGCTTGCATGTGATATTTTCTAGAGGGCGAGGGGGGTAGCCTAGATTATTTTCACATAGGGGTATCCCGTCCTCTCGCTCCCTCAGCTTCCTGTCTGATTTTCTTTCGTATTACAATGAGAACAAAAATAGAGATGAATATGTCTAGATTTGATAGCTTTCACACTCAAAAATAGGCTAGAGACTGCTTTTACTGATGTTACATAAGGTGACGTAAATCGAAGAAAAAATAATTGAAAATAACCACATATATAGTTTACAACTTCTTTATAAAAAGCAAATGAAATACTTTTACTTTATTTTATTTTTAGATTTGTTAATTCTGATCGAAAAAAAAATTTCACATCGCTGTCTAATTTCGCTTCATCTTCAGTAAAGCCAGACACAAAATTATCAACGCTGTCAGTGAAATTGCTCATGTTTTGCTCCTTTATTGTCGGTTAAAATAGCAACCAGTTTCTTCTGTTTGAGAATAACAAAACATTTATACCCTTCCCGTTTTGGCAATGCGATAATCGCTTCGTCCCTTAGGGTACAGGGGTTCTAAACGGGGTATTTGGGTGTTAAATAGGCCACTTGGGTGTTAAATGGGGTATCGGGGTGCTAAATGGGGTACTGGGGTGCTAAATGGGGCACTGGGGTGCTAAATGGGGTACTGGGGTGATAAGTGAACTCAGTTTGCGATGAAAGGTCATTTTCATTTCGTTCCGTGTTTTAGACATCCCCTGACTCAGATGCTAATTTTCGAAATGACAACATATCAACAATCATCTCAATGTCATGGAAATAAGAGGAGGAAGAACTGATTGTTAATCCATCTTCGAAGCAGCTATTATTCATCGGAGGGCGTTATCTGGTCAACACACACCAAGCTCAGGTCTGTTTCTAATTGATGCATGCTGAATATCTGAGTTCTTGTATCAAAATTTCCCGAAAGCTGGTTTCCAGAAGTACGAAGTAGGAGCAGCGAGATTTTGAACTCCGGGTTTCACAGAAGGAAGATTTTTTCAGTTTGCTCTTCTGATATTTTAATTTTGATTCAACTTGCAAGATGGGGCTGTCGTGTGGAATGAAATGCCTGAAGTACATCCTCTTTGCTTTCAACTTTGTGTTCTGGGTGAGTAAATCCTTGAGTTTTAATTGAGTTTTTTGACATTTTGGCTGCACGCCTCCTTCCTCTCTTTGAAGACAGTTACCTTCCTTTTTTATACTTGTTCGTAAACGTAAAGGAAAGTAATTCCTGAGCTTCATTTTTATCTCATTGAGGAAGTCAAGCTTTTTATAAGCGTAGTAATTGCAGAAGAAGTGACAGCAGCTGAGCAACAATGTTGAAACGTTAGTAAACCTACTTAGCGTTATCTTTTATCCTCTCCATGACCTCGGAAGATTTTGTTGCAGCTTAGTTACGTTTAGCAGCTTAAAAAGGCCACTATTTAAAGGCCTAACAACTTGAAAATGCATGCTCTTGAAGGGCAAAGTCATGGGAGAGGAATGGCGTGCCTTTTTATGTTGGAAAGGCTACAAAATGTGTGACCAAAGTCGTTTTTAATGGCGTACGTGTGATATGACCTTCAATGGTCGACAGTTCACCGAGCACAAGATCAGACACAAACGTATTACAACAAGGCTTTAAAGATACTTCAGTAACTTTCTTGTAAATAACCTTCCATAATAATAGTAAAGTTCATGCTTGGTAGCAGTCGCTCTGGATAGTTACAAAAATGCCATTTTTCTTGGAGTTAATGGTTGAAACTCGGGAACGTCATCGAGATGATGGTCATCAGAAATGGCGGTCACGCATAACGAATGACGCTAAACACTAAAATATCCAAATATTACTCATGCCATATCCTTGACTTGAGCACGTTTACACTTACTAATTAACCTCTGGTTGTTAGCCTTAATTTTTTCCTCGTTTTATGAACCGAACACCAGCTGCTGGTGCTTTTTTGGTTTTGTAACTACTGAGAACCTCCTCAAAGTTGGCTTGAATTTGCCAAAAATTTATCGACTTCTGATACCAAATATTCGTTATTAAATTCCTATTTAACTAAAAAAGGATACCAAATGATAATCGAAGAACTAAAGCAGCGTTTTAAATTGGTAATTTTCGTACAGATAGCACCTATAATTTTTGGACAAGGTCCAGATAGTTGTAAAGGCAGCCCTCGAAAGGTTGTAGTATGAATACTGCACAAAATTTTGTTGAAAAATTAAAATCTAAGCCATATTTCTGTAGCTCAGCATTTCATACTAGCATTAATTATACCTGATTATTAGTGGTATGTACATCAAGATGCACCCAAGATTTTACACAGTGAGGAAACGAGTAGCTACCTTTTTCGATCACAACTTGACCTTAAAATGGAAACACAATTTTTAAACAATCACTCACTCAACAATGCTAACTTGAAATGTGATAGCGATATCATACTTGAATGAATCCACTTATGACTGCCTTTTTTTATTACTAAAAGCCCTTCTTCGTCATTTATTACCTTCTTAGAAATCAATCTAGGGTATCTGAGAGCGGATACAAGTTTTAAATAGACGCCACAGATCGTTTATTAGCCTTAAGTGAGTTATGTTTTTCCTCTCTGTGAGAACTTTACACAACCGTTATCAACCTGGCTTGAAAATTTCTAACCTACTGAGAGAAATCCCGTTATAGCTTTCATATGTTTAATTATGACTTCTGATCAGTCAAGTAAATGGCAAAGCAGTTCCACACGAGTTTAATATCAACCCTCTTTTGAGCTTTGATATTGACTTGATGGAGCTCACTCTAGCAGGTGTGGATGGGCAGGTTTTTGTTGTGATTGTTTGTTGACGTTGTGAAGTATTGCAAGCAGCTGGTCAGAAACATGACAAATTGAAGAATTGTGCCAACCTCAGCTTTGTGGTTCTGTCGTTTGATATAACACGTGCTGTTTGTTTATGGTAGGTACAACCCACTGTCAGTCTTGTTGAGGGTAGGACCTACAACAAGGACATGAAATCAGCTAAGTTGAAATGCATGTTGTGTGACCCCATACCCCTGTAACCCCAAAGCTGGAGTTGTTGTACACATGAAAAACAGTTGGGTTATAAAAGGGGACAAAAATGTCTGTGAAAATAGGAAAAGATTTCAAATTCATAGAACCAATGCCTACATTTACACATCATGCAGAGTGCCAGAGGGTTTGCTGCCCCCCTAAATGTTTTTATCTGTTCAAGAGAATAGAGAAAACTCGGAAACGCAGGAAACGTGTCCCTTGATTGGCAAAAGAAGCATCCTATCTGAAGATTTAGTGGATGAGGAGAAAAAATTCTTTTGGGGGGGGTATTTTTTCATGTTTTTAAGTAGCGGCCCCAAGGCACCACATAAATACGGTTAAAGAGGACATGTTTCACAGAATTGGGATGACCAAACCCTCTTTACTGTAATTGTAAGAATACCCATAAATTGAGGCTGTAAGTGCAGTCCCTTTCTTAAAATCACAAACTTTTTTAAGTATTCAGGTGGAAAAAAGTTTCTACTGCACCGTTGAGCGTCACCCAAACAGCCAAAGAAAAGTGATTGAAAATGGAAATATAAGCTGTTTAGTAACACAGGTATACAATGATTTATTTAGAAGTGTTGTATGGGATTGTTGTAGAATTGAAGTCTACTCGCGAGAGTAGCAGCAAACTGTATAAGGATCAGCTTGGAAGGCAATTGTAGATGTTGTTTGTTGAAAAGGGCTTACACGAAAAGATGGTTTCTTAAGCTTAAGTGGTTTGTAAACGTTTTAAACAGCGCTAGGTGCTGGGCACTTATCTTTATATTGGGAATTAGATTTCAGCTTGCCTTGTCCTTTGCAGGCATTTCAAACATATATACATAAACTTAAAATAATTAGTAGTACAAATGATACCTTTCTTGTGGAAAATATGAGATAGCTTGTCAGTAAACTGTTATATTTGTTGTGACTTTCATGGCAAAATTACAGCAAAACCCTAATGTATAAGGTCAAGAAACCTCTAGAAGGCCACAGTGGAAAAGCTCAAACCCCTTGCCATTCGTGACCAAGATCTCCGCCCAATGGTCACTCATTGAACCATGGAAACAAAAGATAAAAAATTAAGCAGGTATTACACTGACTGTGTGCTCCCACTTCTTCTGTAGTGTTATATATGACAACAATGAAAAGAATCTGTTGTTTTGATCTTCTTTACAGACTTCATAGTGTCAGATAGTCTCAGGTTCAATGAAACTGCTACAGAGATGGTTTTAAAAGATTAAATACAAAGAGTTGTTTACTGATGATGGAAATATAACATCTAGGGTAGATTATGTTGTTAGTTCTATTTCACATTTCGCTGTTGGGTACCCTTGATACAATGAACTGAGAAGTGATGTGCATCACCCAGTTATGTAAAGAGAAAAGTGGTAGGCGCATGTTTTAGAACTGCACATGTTTATTGCTCCGTGCAAGGATGATTCACCCATTCCAGAGCATCTAGCAGACCTTGAAAACCTTGAAAACCATACAAACAGACAGGTCTGATCTTAAAGATCGTGAAAATGCCCACTTCTTACCAGTTAAGCCTTAAACCTTCAAAATGACCTTTTTCTGATTGTCAAAAATATTTTTTAACCACTTCTTGCTGCTACTTGTTATCGTTTATTCAAAAATTTTCGTCTGTGGCACCTACAACACTTTTTATTAAACATATATTTAACATACAAACATATGTATCAGGCATGTATACACTATATCCTTTATACACCAAATTTAAATATCCAGACTTGTCTGGTGACCTTGAAAATGGTGGGAAAAAGTACTAAAGCATTAAAGGTTCGGCTAAAATTGGCAAAATTAAGCCTTGGAAACCTTAAAAAGAAAGTGGAAAATTACTGGGTACTATTTTCACTTGTGCCTCCACTGGTCCATTTGCATTGTATGCTACATTACTAGGGACAGGGAAGGCTTTTAAAATAGAAGCTATGTCACATGATGCAACCCCACTCTGCTTACCCCATACAGATCAGAGGAACCTATTGTGGCCCGTAGCCAGCACTTCAATCTCTTAAACAAATAGATGTCAGGCAAAATTCCAAACTATGAGTAGGCGGTCAAAGCTATGAGTGGTGAATCTTTCTTAGCCAAAACTTTACTAACAAATACAAGGGGCACATACTTAAACATAGCGGCTTCGGCATAGCTTCTTACCACTGTAGGTGTTACATATCTAAAAGGACTTTTTGAAGTTAGTTTGAAAAAAGCTTATAAATTTTGATGCATGATCCATTAA
>JAAAKM020001728.1:0-14273 GCA_010016025.2 Alatinidae sp. Z8VKAUB7J3 | reverse complement strand
TGCAAGACAAAAACTAGAAACAATACATCCCCTTTCATGTCTATGTTTCAGATAGGCGATTATCTGAAAGCAAGGTAAGCAGTACTGCATAGAAGCCAAGATGTGCTGCTATCATAAGAGTTCTTATCGCGATATATCATATGTAAAAATTTTTTGAGTAGCAAAAAATCTGGGGGGGGCATTCTAAAATTGGGGGCATTGCTCCTGAATGCCCCCCTCCCCCCGTAGCTACGGGCCCGATATCGTGTTAATGTTTGAAATACGACGTGGCATCAAATTTCATAAACAACGAACAAGCAAATTCGATTTAAAGTAAGAAATAACGTCAGTTCAACGTTGTATCCACATCGAAATGCATCCTTGGAATTGCTATAGAGACAGTAACAGCATTTCGCAGCCACAGAAAGGAAACATAGGTGCATGTTTTCAATAAAGCGTGCAGGATAATCAGGTGCTGTCCTTCGTAGGACATTGGGCAGCAAGTATTTGCCATTTCACTCGTTCAGCAGCTTCATTAAAGATGTTTTCGGAGGTATATTTTGCACTTTGAGTTTTTCCGTGACAGTTGCAAGGCAGGTGCATAGCCAAGGAGGGGGGTGCTCGCCCAATCGGTGAAACTTGCTCACGTTTGCCCCCCAACCCCCATCTGTATTCCATCTAAGAATAGCAGAGGTCTTCATGATACCTTCCTTAACCTCGCTCGTCACATTTCTATCAGAGACAAAATTTCATCTACATTATCATTTTTAGTTACAATTGGCATTACAATTGGCATCTAGCATTATCCTAGTTTTCAATTTTCGTTTAATCAATACAACGTGGCTCTCGCTTTGTCCAAACGAATTGGCAATTAAACCAGTTTTAGCGGTCACTCTTCTCCCTGGCGAGAGTATAATTTTGTTTTTCTTCAACAGATGCTAACAAAAGATACTAATAATCTTCCTGGTCGATGTAACGCGCTGAATCCTGTTTCGCTATCCGCCTCAAAAAAATTTTTCAATTAGGACTCAGCAGCCATAACTCTTACATCAGAGTTCAATTCTACCTAACCCTGCAAGCAAAGGCGTTTTAATCCTAAGGGGAAAATCTAAACAATACGATAAAAAGCCTGTAAAATGTATTGTAGTGGTACAGCCTAAACGTCCTGGACGTGCTTTCAGGCGTTGTGCTGCTGACTTCCTGTTGTCAAAAGCAACAATTTGTAAATTTTGCTGCAAGATGAATATCAGCGAAGACACCAACCTTTGTTCAATAAATGGCATCCAGGAGGAATACCCAACTATCTTCTGTACAACAGAGAGTTAGTTAGTCAATCTCTCGACAAATCTATTCATAGTTTTATTGATATTTAAAGTCCCGATGGTTTGGGTCATCATAGTGGAGTGGCTACAGAAAGGCACTGGGAGAGCGTTGATTACGGATTCGAATCACAGGGGCGACAATCTTTCATTTCACTAATAACTTTTCCAACATAGCAGAGCATTTCAAATCCTCTATTCTCAACAATAGTTCAATGTTTATGAAGTCTGTTTGTTTGATTCCCTGCTCGGTGAAAGCATATTGCAGCAAGATGTTTACTCCAAACTGCTTAAGCGTACCGGTATTTAAACGGGACAAGGAGCTGACGGAGCAACAACATAGTTATGGTGCGAGTGTGCTTTTCATTTACACTCCACTTTGAGCCAATCAGAAAAAAAATCGTTATTAACAAACCTATGCGGCGGTAAAATATAGTTCAACTTTAATGTATCTTGGGCAGAAAGGGCGTTATGAGTTGAACAAAACTACACATAAGAAGCCTTTAAAACCACTGAAGAGTTAAGATCTGCTGAAACAATTGGCAGAAACACTGCAGGTAATTTAAGTTCAAGACCTAGCAACAAGAAACATGTTACTAAGAACCATAAACCGGTTAAAGTTATAGTCGTCGGGGAAGAACTCCAAAGATTAAAAGCGTGGGGAAAGAAAGGTGTGGCCTAAGTGAAAATCCTGCCCTTAGGAAACTCCACAGTTAAGGAACGAGTAACACGACCCCTCAGATTGTAAAGGTGGTACCGGACAAGACAGCCTTTGGTTGCATCGAGCGTGAAAGAACTTGTAGAAACGTGCCTGAGATTATGTCTCTTGACCATAAAAATGGGTTTCAAAGGTTCCAGATAGGTCAGGGCCAATCCGCTTAAAGACTAGATGCTGGCCTTGGTCTTGGAGATTCGGATGGGAAACAGAAGCGCCGGACAAGATGCGGACATAATGCTTTATCAATGGTCAAATTGAAGAATTATATAAGGTGCGAAATACATTTCTCTAAGAACTCTACTTTACTTTACCACGGGCTCTCTTAGGGGTTCGCGTACCAACAGAGTTTGTTGTTGGCAACACCATTCTGGTTACGTTAGGAAAGAAAGACCGTAGCCTCCGAGGTGGCAGGGGGCAATTGCCCCCTTCACTTCAAAGTGTACACTTCCCAAACGCCATGGTAACTGAGGTACCCGAAGAACGCAAGCTAGTTTTTGGCAGACAAACTTCAGCCCTGGGTAAGAATACAGAAAAGAGACAGATTTGCATATACAGAATCTGTATCAAGAATGTAACGAAGTCCAAACCACACAGCATTGTATTTGCGTGTCTACTGATAAAATTGGTCTTAACAGAAAAGTGAATACTATGTTACACAATTTAGGTACAACGGTTGGACATCCCATTAGTTGGCCTTCACAATGGTTGGACGTCCTAACGGTTGGATGTCCGAAGGGTTGCACGTTCTAACGTTTGGATGTCCCAACGGTTGCATGCCCCAAAGAATAAAAGTCCCGACGGTTCCAACTAAACATATTCTCAATAAATGTCATTGTGTCTTTTTAATGATAAAAGACTTCCTTACAGATTATATTATTATAACAGGTCTTCTGGAAACACTCATTAATGGACATTAATCTTTAGAACGACAATTACTCTTTAGAAGAAGCAGCAAGATTAAAGGAAACGGGTGTGTGATTCCAGAATTAGAAATGAGAAGTCACTGTACACAATTGTCACGGCTTTTGTCTTTTCTCCGTGGTTCTCTGCTTCTACATGTTACATACACGTACAGATGTTACAGTATTTTAGTATCATTCATGGTTTAAAGAACAATCATTATCACAGCTTTTATCTATCAGCAATTCCGGCGCCATTGTGTGTCGCTAGCTCTCTACCAGCTAGCAATGTGATTGAGACGGTCGATTTGTCGGCTAAACTGAAAAGAAACTCATAACTTAACAGAACAGCCTTCCTATTAAAAACACTTACTCTTGTTTCAAGTGGACATTGTAGTCCTCCTCGAGCAAAACGCCTGAAAGGTTAGTGTTGTTTTGTATCAACATAAACATGACTATATAATTGAAAGTAGAGTGGAAGTTAATGTCCAAGGCTTTTGGTTTTTTTGTCACTCCCAATCTATCATCTATCGAATGGCAAAATGGCTAAATGGCAAAAGATCAGAGTTCTGTCTTTGGACTTGTAGATTAATACTATATACACTGCAAAAGGTCCAAAGCTCAAGAAAAAGGCCACAGAATAGCGTAAATATGTTAACCTTATCTCACGAAATTGAACTGGATATTGTAAAATCTCCATTAGTGAGGTTTAACTAACTAATATACTGGCATCTTGATGTTGTACAATAATAGACAATCATCACCGATAAATGAATCGTTGTCAATTGAGAAATTTAAACGTCAATTAGATGATAATCATCGTTTTTTGATGTTCGCTCTTAGGCAATTGACGAATAATACTTTGATAAATAAAAGCTCTTGTCTGACAGGTGATAGCTCAAATATTCTCTCGATACCAATGCATTACAACATCAAACCGTGCAAATCTATTAGGCTGCGGCTGTGTGTCGTAAACATAAAACCATTAAAAACCGATGTCATTAATGGGTAACAGGTCGTGGTTACTTGCCAACGTCAGATACATTAATGCTTGCAGAAGTCATTGGTACATCGTAATAGCTGTAGTCGTTGTTGATGAGGTAAACGTTGTAAATATGCATGATAACATCTATTGAGTGTTTGGTGTAACATGTCTGGTAACTAAGATTTCAAACCTACGTTAAGACCAGCACAGCCCAAATACTGGATTGAATTTACAGGTGACCAAAACTGATCTTCATATAACTGAGGATAGCTTGGGTGCTGTTCCATAGTTTTGCCTTGGTCACATGGATGTGGAAAGCATAGAGCTCAAGAGATTTCTGATTCATGCTCCATACTAGCTAGCTACCTATCAGAGCTAAATCGTCACATTAGTTCTTGGAGATGAATGATTTTTCCAATTTATAGCAGAACAGGATGTTGTATTACATATTGACATCATCAGTCTATCCATAGATACCGTGAGATCGTTTCAGCTTGTTCCAGGTTGTCACCCAATGTAAAGGAAATTGTTGTCATTTTAGAGTGCTCTCTTTAAGCCACAGAAACAAGCAGGTGATCATGAGAGAGGAAATCTGCATGCTCGTTTATTGTGATCTTCAACCGAATGATTTAAAGCTGGAAAGGTATCATTAAAACAAAATGGAGTTAGGTAGTAATTACAAAAACGTAGGACCAGAAGCTAGAATCATAAACTTAAATATTTAGGAGGCAAAATATGATGGATACAAAGGCAAGAACTTTATGTGCTGCGTTAACTCTCTGCAGTGTTTTGTGTTTGTCAAGGGATTTTCCAGTTTTCAAGTGACTTCAGATCAACAACTTTAATAATATAAAGGAAAACATTTGTAACAACTCTTGTCAAAGTGGAGAGTGTATTGTCAACTTGGATTTAGTTAAACAGGGAAGTAACAACAGTTGCATTCGTAATGTTCCTTAATAATTCTACAGCGAGAGAATTACATGGAGTAGGAGAGAGCCAGGATAGAGGCAGTTTTGAACTGTTTCAAATTGTTATGTTTGCTTGCATATTTATTGTAAGTGTAGTTGGCAATTCATTTGTTGTTTTAACTATCCTGAAAATAAAACAACTTAGAACGATGTCTAGTATATTTATACTGAATTTATCATTATGTGATATTGCATTGGTTTCTTTAAGCATACCGCCGACTTTGATAGACGAAAAACTTGGATATTTTTCGTATGGATCCGTTGGATGTAAACTATTATGGCCATTCGCTACCTTCTCCGTAATTTCCGGAAGCTTAACGTTACTCCTGATAGCAGTGGAACGCTACCTGGCAATTGTTCACTCCTTTACACACAGACGTAGCAAAAAACATGCTGTTTGGGCATTAATGGTATTGCATCTTGCATCAATCTGCAGTGTAATACCTTACATGCTAGACTTGAAAATTGAAAAAGATAGCAATGGAAATTTTCAGTGTAATGAAACCTGGAAGCCAGAGCAACGTCGAATATATACACTGTTTTTGTTTTTGATACAGTATGGAATTCCACTCCCTTTAATGTCGTTTTTTTATATTACTGCATGGCGCAGTCTTAGGGATCGAAATAACGAAACGATTCGGATGGTAAGACCTGATACACCGAAAAAGATGAATAAGACATCCCCGTGGCATTCTGCTCGTCTCCTCTCAAGACTTTGTCTGTGTAGTAATGGGACTAAGTGTTCACTAGAAGCAAGGAAAGAGCTGAGTTACAGCGACCGAATCTGCACTAAGAGAACTCAACAGACGCTGAAAGCTTTACGGAAGTTTGTCTGTGTAGTAGTAGTGTTCACTGTCTTTAACTTACCAAATCAGATAACGTGGCTTTTTATAGACTTTAGCAAAGCAGAGGGGCTAGACGAGAAAGTAAAAACTGTCTTTTATATGTTAACATACACAAACTCTGTTATAAATCCGTGGATTTACGGTGGACTTGACTCTTCCTTCAGGGATGCGTATAAAAAGATATTAAGTTGTAAAGCAAGTGAAAATGGGCACAGACGTAATACAGCCATAAAGAGAAAAAAGCCCACTCGTGAGGCAAGGAAAGTTTTATTAAACACGGATCATGCAAAGCGATTCACTAATTTACAGCTTGTCAAAAACAGAACTTTGAAAGACATAGAATCACCACCGGCGATAATTGAAGACGGTGCAGCTGCTCTAGTTGATCATTTGATACGTGGAAGTGAAGGGCAGCGAAATAATGAAGATAAGCAAACCATATTAGGAAGAGAAAACGACACTTAACATATTTGTAGCAGAAAAGAATCTATTTTGGTTTTGCTACACTAAATGCTGCTAATTTATGGTTACCTTCGTTACTTTATTAATGTTTTGCAAGTATTTGTGTATATATATTATGGGACCTTATGATGCAATAATACTCGACCGATCGTTTCTTATTGTTGTCATTGTTTACCCATATTTATGCACATATGATTATATATACATGGAAGCCAGCAATTCTAATGAAATACATGGCGTTACCAATATCGCCAAAAAAGTAATTTTTAAGCGTTCCTATGTAATATTAAGTGCATCGAGGTTTCTAGTTGAAGGAAGGATATAAAACGATGGTTACAGCTAATTTCTAGTTTAGCTAAGTGTCGTCAGACAGATGATGAATTATTTCTCAGATTATGGAAAATTTTGTTTAATAGTGATATTGACAGGACAAAGAAGCATCTCCTGTACTTGACTTCAGGTTGTTGTTCGACGTCTTTTCTAAATATATTGATATATCCAGATATGTAAGTCAGATATTCTTGCCTAAGACAACGTGTTTGAAACATGGGTTAATTCTAGAATAATGTCAGGGCGTGTACTTCCCTTTGCTTTGTTTAACTGATTTTTAATTTCCCATTTGACTTTGAATTCGAGAAATGTCTATTCCGTGCTAAAAGACGTTACAATTAGCTTTGGTTGTAGCAGGTCAGCACTTGCGCGATCGAACAATTTAATGATTCTATGTAATTTCAAACTCGTTAAGGCTAAAGCTAAGCAACGTTACTATAAAATCTGACATCCCACTCTTGTTTTTCCTTGCCTTGTAAAACCGCACATAAAATATCCACTTTTATACATTTGAATGTCTGTTTATATTTATATATATATATATATATATATATATATATATATATATATCCTCAAGAGAAATATAATTTACGCAAATGACGGCTATTGGTTTTTAGACCTCCCTCATCCAAAACCCAAGAGAAAGACAGAAGGACGGGGGGACAGATCTGTAGCATAATCGTTTGGTACTTCCCGGATTAATACCTAGAAATAAACTATACTGCTGCAGTTTCATGTATTTTAAAGGTCAGGCAAATTTCAAGCATATATATGTATGTATATATATATATATATGTGTGTGTGTGTGTAATTTTGTATATATACTATTCATGGAATGTACCTAGTAATATGTGTATATGTTCGCAGGTTATTTGTATATATGTAAATACGCACGATATTAAAGGAAGATAAATTACGACAATATCTGTAATTTGTCTTCTTTTATCATCATTGCTTATTTATATAACTAAGACTGTATCGTATCACACTTTTAATCAGATATATGAATATTATTTTCAGTAAATGTACGTATATACGTAAATTTACAGCCAATTGATATGAAAGAACACAGAGTTTATCTTCAAAACAAACACGTAACGTAAGTAACGTCCTGGTTTCTTTTCATTGGTGATTAGATAAAGATCAAAATCTAACGGTGTGACACTTTAAAGGAACCACATTTCAGTGAAATGTACTCTACAATGCACTCTACGTGATGTTGTGAGTCGTGCATGACGGCCATGGTGTCTAAATAAGATATTCTGTTCAAGTTGTAAGAATATTTGTTTGTGTGTATCAATCATATAAAATTCTACAAACTCTGATTACAGCTAAGTTAATTATTGATTCTAGTAATAAGGACAGGTATATAAAAATGCATGTCTATTTGTGTTTACAAAAAATATATTTGATAGTGCAAGAAAATGACAAGATGCTAAGTTGAATAAAAGCCATTAGAATAAATGTACACCTGCTACTCCTTTATAGAAAGCATACCAAAATTTTAGAATAACCAATAATAGATAAAATTAAAATAACCTCGTTTGATAGCTAAACTGCTTCTGTCGGCGTAAAATGGCGTTGCATTATCTTACACTATCTTCCTCCAAAACTCTAGGATCAGCTGTGACCTGGGTTTAAATAAGATCCCTAAAATATCACATTGTTCATTTTGCAGTAAATGGAGTCATATAGCAGAACTAGTACTGGTTTCGTTATGTCCGATCTTTGAAGTGGAGATACGAGTTAATGACTTGTGCACCTTTCCATTTCGCACACCAGTGGTGGCCCATGCTGACTATTAATAAATATACTTCTTTAGAGTAACTTTATGCGACACAAAATTATTAAAATTAGACCACGGTTGTTCGGATGACCAGCTACCGCCCTACTTTCTTTTGTGCGTGTAGCGCACATTCTAAGCTACTTCTTGACAAGGTGGAATATTGCAGACGTTTTTACGGAAAATTGAAATGTGTGGATTCCCTATAACATCAACTGATAGAAGTATGCATATGTATTAAACTGCAATGCTGTTGCTATTATAGGTAAATAGTCTCCGGTTTCTTACTGCTACATTCAAAGATGGCATGCAGTTATAGATACTTCATTATTTTAGTTTCAATAGGAATGATCTTCAACCGTTTACTTACTTTTTCAGCAGAATTTGGTAAACAACAAACTCTATTATTATGACTTAGCATTGACCTCCTTTTCACCCAAAGGCTTAGAACTAAAACTACCTTGTGACAGGAGCACACATTCAAAACTTCTATTTATCCAAGTGTCTCTAAGCAGTAAGGTAATGTCAATTTAGAACTTGTATAAGGTAAAGTTTTTAGTCTCTCTTTTCAAGCTTCTCGAGAATCTACGAAATTATTCGTGTGAACCTTTGGACCAGTAAGTGATTGTTACTCTCTCCGCGCAAGTACCTTCCTCCTTCTCTATCATCTTATGTTGAAAGTGCTAGATAACTTTACATTTAGTGACACTACCCGATCGTTGCTGCTCCAAGAGTAAACACACAATTTCTCTTCATACGTAATGAAAGCAACAAATCATCTGGAAACTTCAAACTGTGCCAGCAAATAGTCCTTAACTCTTTTTAAGTCTACCTAATAACATCCCAATTTCGATATCATCGATTTTAATGTCTATTAAGTAACATCATGGCTACAAATGTTTTCAGTACGGGCATTTTTAAGGATTTTATGGTCTAACCACAGCAGCTGCTGGCAATAACTCCAAATACAAATCACCTGGTATTTGTCACTATTGCACCTTTATTGTACTCACTCCAAAATTAGCAGTACACGCTCTCAACTTATCACGTTCCCCTTTGTAAATAAAGCATAAAACATTACTTGTTGTTTACCTGGTTGAAGTAATAGTTTCTTACTTATTTTGAACCCTCTTCTCATGTTTCATCAGAAACGGATGAAAAATCTTAGATTGGAGTAAAACTTTGATGCCAACAAAAAAGTTTGCTTTTTAATAGCTGGTTTAATAATACACATTAGTGCAATGTCTTTTAACTTTATTGTATATACAATAATTGAACTTATTTGAGCGATTTTGTAAGGGTTAAGAAACCGGTTCAGGTAATTTGATAACAATCTAATTCCACCAAGTCGTGTTTTAGTAGGTTGCTTGTAAGAGTTTTGCTCTTGGAGGTACTTTTTACAATATTAACATATAGTATAAATATAAGTTTTCAATTTTTTCAAGTTCTGAAATTGACAAGGAAATTTTAATTATCATAATACTGATGCAAATGATAGGAGCACTGTATAGTATATACTCATATGTGATAATGGGACAATTTCACACATTTTTAATGTTATGTTTCATTTGAAATGTCGTACTATAGAATTTGTTTTTTGTTTCTTCTATGCAATACTGTTTATTTGTTTTTAGCATCACATGTAAAGATCAAACAAAACAAGCGTAATGAGTCACTGGTGACAGAAACATTCTCTGTGCTTCTTCTCGTAATTGTTAAAAATTCCCCGCCAAGTAGCGGATCAGCTTCCAGCAATTAGCACTAGAACGTGGCTAACATCATTGAAATAGAGGCAGGTGTTCCATCTCCCAACATCGTGCTTCACTGCTTACAGGACAAAGCAAGTTACGAGATTAAAAACACTCGTATGTCGATATGTTAAAAAGTTAAAGAACTGTCATTCCATAACCGAAAACTAATAAACGGACATCAATAAATCCTTATGAGAACCATCAAGCGGTTTTCAATTTTCAATGCTCAGTTTTAAACAACTCAAAAATGCAATAAAAACAGTCATCTAGTTTCCATTTATCTTTGACAGCGGTAACAATTATCTGTTGAATTTTAAATGCCATCTCGTGTGTTTCTGTGTGACTGGCTGTTCCCGAAGGCTATTTCTAAGCCACATCATAGTTCAGCTCTATGATACTTGCAAAATCTTGGGATCAGAGGTATAAAGATAATTAACGATGGCATTTCTGTCTACTCTTCTTGACTACAAAATCTTGGGAAACTGCTTGGAAGAAAATATTAACCTTCCACAGGAGATGTATCAATGCCTAATCAGTGTAAATTATTGCACCCTTTGTCAAAAATATGAGGTTTTTAACTGAAATATGTGTAGTCCTGCATTTTTTGAAACTGCTAAAAATATAATAGTGCAGTAAAAAGACTTGCTAAACTGAGAGAAGAAAAGGTAGGGTTACAAATGGTAGGAGAACGTAAACATTTTAGTCAGAATGTGAAAGATGACAAGGCAAGTATAATAGAAATGAATAACAGTTAAAGAACGGAAAATAAAATAATAAAGAATTAAGAAATGTATTTATACACTGAATTACATACAATAAAATTGTCACCAATTCCTAAAACTGCTTCTACGTAGACTTCTAAAAATTCGCATACACTTATCATTGTAGAACAAGTGAATCCATTCGACAACTTTTTAAATTAGCCACGCATAATAAAACTTGCCAAATAAACCCTGAACCTTACTCCACCTGGTTCCTACTTCCTTGATAAGGGAGGGTTTCGGAAAAAAAAGTAGTAACAATAATTTAGAGCCCAGACGTCCTAAAGAACACTTACAGTTACAGTAGACTTGTCTATCCCATACAACTTACGTACGCCTCTTCTACTACTCTCCCATTGTCTTCCCTTACTCTTCTCATAAATGTCAGATCCAATTATAATTGTTGCAGAGTCGCAGTTTCGAGCAAACAAAATCCTTATGGGTTTTATTTTTGTAATTCCATTGTTTCAATCTTTTTATGGCTATCACTTTCAAAACAAATTAATGATATTGAAGTAGGTTTATAAATATATTTTAAAATTTAGGAAATAATCGACAAGAAGGCAAAAGTGCCCCGTTGGTACTTGATAACTGGAGGATGGAATATACAAAGATATGGTATTTAACAAGTAATGGGGATGTAATAAGTGGCTGGTAAGAATAAAAAATCTGCATTGCATAATAAATGGTACGTTTCCAGCCATAACTGTAACGAGCACTATGTTTTTGTCTATTCTCAATTGAAAAATAATTTGAATTATTTTTCAAAATTAATCAGACTTGACCCTTAGTCAACATGGTGGTCCCATCTCCAGCAGACGACTGATAAGAATAGGATGGGGGTAGTACCTGCATGTTAATTTACCGATCGCAGAGTGACAATAAAACTCTAACTGCGAATCATTCGTTTGCCTCGCAATCATCTTTCGCGTCAAAGGTCAGACATTTGCAGTCAGCGTTACAAGTAGTCGTAAGGGAAAGCATCAGGTGAAGTAAGAAAAAACGATATTTAAGAATTTTTGGCTCCGCTTAGAAATGTTTACTTGGCTACAGTATCACCCATGAAACCAAATACCTCCTTGATGCTAATAGTGATCAGGATTTAGAATACTGGAGACTATATAGATGTAGGTTTGTAGTCTCTTGGCGCTACATCTCTTTGGAGGCCACAACATCTAGTTTTTATGCATTTGATTTTTTGAATTTGACACTTGAAAACATTTTGTGCAGGCCTTAAAAACTTAAATCAATATCTATTTGCAAAATCACTGTTAAATGCTTAACAAGGTGCTCAGTCCGCTGACTGTTAGATGTCACCAAAGCGTATTACCCTGTGGCAGTCACTTTTTAAACCTTTGTCCATGCCAGCCTTGCGGTGCATAAGGCACAACTTCCAATGTAGGAATTGCGGTTTGTTTTGATCCTGGAACTACGATTAAGTGTACCAAGAAATCAGTTAAGGTTTGCTTTTGTCATTTGTCAAATTTTTCATGAGAAGCCATGTGGAATACGATTTACTAGTTTGGATACAATTAAAATGGCCTGAACGCCAAATCGCAAAATGTTTCGAAGGTACGATTGCATTACCTTCTAATGATTCTTACTGGCCATACTCGTATTTTGTTTTAACAATACTTGTGTGATTTAGTTTCGTTTCTCTAAACGATCAAATTTCAAGTTACAACGTTGTCTGGTAATGCCAAGTGGAGTACTCCTGTACGCCGAAAGAACGGAAAGTAATTTGGTTTAGACAAAATGATACACTCTGTGAAAAGTCGCAAAAAATTATTTTTCAGAGAAATTTTTGACAGAAATTGTACAACAGCAAGGGCCACGAAGAAGGGTGAGTAAAGAGTGCTATAGCCCTCCCAATGATATTGAGAGCAGTAAATTTATATCATGTGATTTATAAACCATTTAAGTGCAAAGTGAAGTAATGGACAAGAAACAAAAATGTCCTCGTACAAAGAATAGTGCCGTTATTGTAACAAGTCCTTTCAACAAACACAGGTTAGAGAAAAAGAGCTTTGGCCTCGCCACAAAGTAATTTAGCCCCTTAATTCCAAGATACTTTCCGCACCTGTTGAATGGGTGTGGAAAACATTGGATCTTAATTAGGGTATTTAGAAATTTAATAGTTTATGTCAATCATCATTACATTCGTAGCTGTGTTGTAATAAGGCACTTCGTTTCTAGAATGTTATTGCAAATCTGGCAAAAGCAGGCCAGCTTTAATTATAGATATTTAGTTTTCACTCATTTGTAATAGACGATTGCACGTAAGGGCACCCGCGCTTTCCCAAATTTAAAGCGTTTGTATTTTGTAATCATCAAACACAAAATTTTTACTTCATCAGTTAAAACAAACATTTCCAATTTGTCAGGGGCTGCGCCACCACGTTAAGCTTCTTGGCCTTGTGGCAAAGAATGGATATAGTATCTGTTCTCATTGATGACCGATGCTTTCCATAATCAGCGAGAGGCGGTCCTACTGGGCAGTTGTTGCTGCTTCATGGCATACTACTCTGCCCAGTAGCCAAAATTGAGGGGCGTTGTCCTTCGACGCCTCAGCTGCCCTTCCTTTATTATTTAGCCTGTTTGGTAGTTTTTCTGTTTATTTAGGGTAGATTCAGTGTCAGATCCATTACTCATCAGGGGTCTTTGATTGAGAGTCTGCCACCACGTTAAGATGGCTGACATATAATCAAATTTTCGGATTTTTATCCTAATCGATAAGCAGGGAATTTTTAGTGTCTTTTGACACTATGATTTGTTAGGGTAAAGGTGCTTCCTATGTTCTCTTCGGCAGAGGGAGGAAACTTGAGAGAAATTTAAAGGGACCGGAGGCCCTATGTAGCCCCTTGTGGCGCCGCCAGTGATAACAATAGGATTATATTGCTTGTGCTTTTGGATTGGGAGTGTTGACTTTGGGAGACACATTCTGGGATAATTTTATCTTTCTCACCAAATTTATCACCGTGTACTCGGAAACAGAAAGGCTCGTTGAAAAATTATTTGATGGGATTAGCCGGTGTCAATTATCATAGACGAGTTTATCCTTCATTAACGTGCATCGGAGCTACATGTATATTAAAAGTGTGTTGACAGTGCTGAACATCAACAAACATCAACATGCACGAAATAGTAACATCTCCCACCTTTCATTTGCCAAAGGGGAAACAACCATCTCCGATTTAATAACCAGCAACATCCAAGTGTGGAAAAGCGATACTTGACTTGCATTTCTTACTTACTGCAAAAGGAAGGACATTATTCCAACGTTTCTCAACTTTAAAGTGGCTTCGAAATAACTGCGCTCTTCACCGGTCTATTGACCATGCCAGATGATGTGATAATACATCAAAAGCTTGGTTATTTAGTATATCGCCTATATGTTAAAAATCATCAATATGATTTGCATTCTTTGCTTGGCGTTGTTATTCAAAACTAAATTACATTTTCCGCCTGGTAAA
>JAAAKM020001724.1:3435-14275 GCA_010016025.2 Alatinidae sp. Z8VKAUB7J3 | reverse complement strand
AGTCCTTGTGGTACTGACAAGGCATACAATTCTATTACTATGATTTAATACACATATCATAAAGAACGAATACTAGGTTTTTTTGACATCAACCACAACCGAACTTCAAGTTCTTTCCTCCCCCTTGTGCCCATTTCCCATATTTGAATCCCTTCAGTTTCCAGGTTTTGTGGAATATACTTCCGATGTGTCAGTTCCTCTTAATTGACTGACATAGCTGTAGTTTGTAAGCATTGTTTGATGGACATCAACGATCATTTTGAGATCTTTGTAATTTTTGGAGGCCAATACTACCCAAAGATAGGTTAGCATTACAAAGACTGGTACCATGATGTTGTTATTACTATTATTATTATTATTATTATTATTATTATTATTATGCTATTTATATCTTGTGATTGCTATTCTATCAGATCATTGTAATTGTTATCAATTGCGAGTATCATTATATTGTCACAAAAACCTTTACTTGTTTTACTACAACTATTATTATCTAATCTTTCTCCTTTCGGTGAATTGTCAGAATTCAGCAACGAAGCTTAGGGGGGAGCGGGCCGGCTGCGATACCTTAAGTTGGCTCTGCAGCTCAATCCCAGCCTCCGATCTACTAGCGTCACTAATAGTTCCTTTATTCTGGGGATTCCCTCCATTGAAAACCTTGCTATCCAAAACCGGCCCCTGGTTAATCGGAACCAGATTCGCGGTTAGCGCACATGTTAGTAATATGTCACATGCGGTTCCACAAGAAGAATACAAAATCACTGGCTTCCAGGCTTTGAAACCCTGTTTCTTTGCATATTAGCCTATATTAACTATCCAATTCAACAAGGTACTAAAATAACCTAAAACGACTATAGAAAGCGCGATTATTAATGATTTTGACGTCCACAGCAATTGACATAACCTGGTTGATCCTATTTTCAGCTGAACTGACTAACACAACACAATACATCAATCTAACAAGCTTTCAATGCGAAACTCATTTCGGAAATTGCAAAAAGGTGGAATTTGTTTTCCTTTCGGATAGCCTCAAACAGGCACGGGTGTGCATTGTCTTGTTTAGCTAATAAAAATCACCCGAAACACTTAAGGGTAGACAATTAGAACAACTCGGATAGATTTGGAAAGGACATAAGGCAACGTGAACGATTCACAAAACACGCATTAAGGAAAACAAAAGCTATTATCATAGAGTAAGATTGCAGACAACACTCAAGTCGTGAATGAAGAGCCGCCAATGAAAAGCGGAAATGGAACTTTGGATTGATATCAACTCTATGCCTGCTCCCCATTTACATAGGAAACCAGAAGAAAAGCACTGCTTTTCCTGGTACTGCCGTATGCCAAGTGTTCTCTATGAAAGAGCAATCTCAGTTGTATTGGCCACAGAGCACCTTTGTCTACTCGGTAGCTTCAGCATCACTCCATGGTATCAGGCCGATGCCAATAGTGTCTGAATATTGTTACACGAGTGTCAAGGATGATTGTGCAAATAAAGTGTAATCGAAATCAAAAGAGGCAAGAATTGTGGTTATAAACGGTGCTTTTTAAATAAGTGTATTTTAAAGTTTGCCTACAATCTCTCAGATTATAGTAACTAAATGATGCACGACTTGATAACTCTCCCCTCCCCATGATGCAGTCATAAAAATAACATTTATGTTTTGTGCAGAATAAAGCTTCAGGCACACTTGCGCACAAATGCAAATGGTTAATTTAAGCTTGTAACATCTTATTTGTCTTACATTTTCTACATCCACGGCTGCTTGGCCGACGTGACTGCGTAAGCTAAACAGCTCACTTCAATCTTGAGGGCTATGAGACAACAATGAACCAAAGTCCTGCTGGTGTAATATTGGGACGTGGCTATGATGAGAAACCACAAGTAACCTCTGTGTATGACAGCAGTGTCTATCTATACTCACCAAGGAGTGTGTCAGGAAAAACCTCTACAACAGCATGTGTCAGCCACGCGGCAGACGTCTGTTGTAAATTACTGGGGGTTCTTTAAATACCAAATGTTCTACTTTGACAAACTTTGTCTTCCAGGTGATGCTGAACTCACTTCACAAATACGAGCCTAGGATTCATATCATTCGAGTTGGTGGACCAGATGCCGAGAAAACTGTTTCTACGCACTCGTTCCCCGAGACCCAATTTATAGCTGTTACAGCCTATCAAAACGAAGAGGTGAGTCAGCAAATTCTCCTTACAAACATTACACCTTTAAGGATGGTTTTGGGGGTATTTTTATGGGGGGAGGGGGGCAATCCAGTACAGCCCAAGGCATGACAACGTCACGGAGATAGTATTAAGACATATCCTTGGTCGGTTAAGTTTTGCAGAAGATTATTAAAGTGCTCTCCTTGCCTCCATTTTTGGAGTCTTCCATATTCTGTAGGATCTTCATTAGTAGGAAAAGCTATTGCATTGTTTGTTCATCACCTCAATACCTCTATTGGCATCGGTTGTGTCCAATATCACGCCATGCCTACAACATTCAAGGGTACACGTGACTCTCGTATACACAGTTCTCTTTATGACTAACCTCCTCACATTAAACCCTTTGAAAATCTTTTAACCATCATCAAAAATTTAAGACCAATTACCAAAAATATGGCTGTCACGGGGACAAGGAAAACCTCTATACGTGTTACTACAGTTTGCTTTCTGTTTCACAGTTTTTCTATTTTTTTCATTAACTCCATGTTTCGACACGGTTCCTTTGTCAATCTCATTTGCACGTCAAGCCCTGCCACTTCTCATTCTCTGCCCATCTCCCATCCTCTATTAATCACCTTGTCAACATAAGACACTTACTTTTGTTTTGCGCAAATGGTTCCCTAATCATTTCGCTCATCTTACACCAGTGAATTAATCTTGTTTTAAAGCGAGACATTCTTCCCATCATAGATGACGTTAGCGCACTTCGGTAAAGAATGGCAAAGTACTTGAAGATAAAATAGTTATCTCAAAACCATGCTTAGACACTTGTTTGTTTGTTATTGCCTTAAGACTTTAATTTCGTGTCAAAACAAAGTTTAACAGTTCCTTAGAGAACCTTCCTAAACCCTAATTATGGAAAATAAAACATTGTACTTTATACCGTACTCAGCTGCGACAGGAAAATGTTGAGCGTGCACGATGCTTCGAAAGAGAATGACAGTTTCTATAAATCAGATTATTTTTTACAAAAATCTTCAACTATTGCAATTGTATATGAACAGCTAACACTATTCTCAAGAACGTGATAAGTATTTAGGTGGAGTCCAACGAGGAAGTATTATTTTATCCCACTGTCGTAGCTGACAATGCAATTTGAGAACGAAAACTTTCTTGGTGTTTTCTTGACAGTGTTTAAGATTAGAATCTGTTTTGTAATTTTCTTACAGCCTGTTCACTAGGGAATTATGCAAAGAAGTTGCATCGTGAAAAGTTGCGTGAAAGGCAACTGCAAAAACTAAAATATCAAGAATACATTCAAATGCTCACGCTTCCTTTCTTGGTGTTTGAGCAATCCTCGTTTAACCTAAAAATTGATTCTGGACAAACGTGATGCTATTCTTTATAAGTTATCTTCAATGATTCCATGATTATCTATTAATTCTGCCATCCGCAATCTACGTAAGGCAATCAAACCAGTGTAACTACTTCCCTCCCCGCTCCCCATTGATTCATCCCTTCACCATACGCTACAGTGCTCCCTATATCTACTATAACGAAACTGAAAAAAAAGAAAACGGAATAAAGTGGAATTGATGATGCAGTCGCAATGACAATAATCTGAATCACAGTCACAATGCACTCGACAGAAAATAAATTCCCAGAATAGTTTACGTGACCAAGTTGCAAAGTGAACGGATTGTTTTCGTACTCGACGGTACGAGATTAAGGAGCTCCCATGAAAGAGATATTGAAATCAATATTGGTTACATTATATTCTAGACATTGAATTTGGCAAAACATGTATAACTGCCTTAGGACATAAACTCTTCATCTGTAATTTGTATTCATCATAATGAAACAATGCAGATCACTCTCTTAATGGCCTGTGGTATGTTTTCCATAGAGTATTAGGTTTCCAATTCTCAAATGGGTGTTATAAACTTCTAAGCAGTTGATTTGATGGTAAAAGGAGCCATACCATCATCAGTATGCTGTTAATATTTTTAAATTTTAAGTTACAAGCAGGCTTCGTGGTAAATATTTTGACACAGGGAATAGAAAACTATAAAACGATCTGTTGTCAACAACAAAAGTTAGTTTGGAAAACATTGGCTGGAATTTCTGTCTTAATAAGTAATTTTCATTCAACTAAACAGGAGCAATACCCTGTAGCAGAGTTCATACATAACTTCATTTCAAAATTCCCTGACTACTCCAAGCTTTCTAGGTTGTATTATATTCTTATTTTATGACCATTTCTGTTCACTGCAAATGAAACGTTTGCATCTAAAGCCCAGTGACATTTTAAGGCACTTTTAATAAAGGAGCCAAACCTATAACAATTTACTATGTTAAAAGGGAAATGCTGACTTGTCCAAGGGTTACTGATCCAATATCAACTTTCTTAGTTCTCTTAGTTTTTGGGGGTCTGCATGTTGATACTCATATACGAAAACCATATTTGTATGCCTCTCTCGTGTAATTGGGAAGCATACCATTTCTAATACAAACTTCATTAAACATTATATCACAATTAATTTTGATAAGCTGAGTTGCAACTTTCTCTAGCTTTCTGAGTGCTACTTTACTGGATATGAAACCTGTCAATGCTAACTTATATCATACCTTACAAAACAAATACACTTATACATATGACAGCAGCTAAGACTTTGAAAGTTGTTAAAGATCAGAAACCTATATCCATATAAGACTGTTAGCTGAATTAGACTAAACTTTTAGGGTAAAGCTATGCAAGAGTTGACGTGAGTTAACGTTAATCGGAGAGGCCAAACTCGACTGTCTAGCATTCACATACAGTAAATCAGGTATTCGTCTAAGTTCACTAAGCTTTAAAATATAAAAATAATTCATTTACTGTTTAATTGCACGGAATAAAATTCTTTTGCGACTTTGTACGGTGAAAAATTGATCGCAAACTTCTAGTTGGACATGATTTCTAAAGTTTGGGTGCGTCAGTATCACTCGTCACATAACAAAGTTTAAGATAGCGGTCTCTTAGTCTGAGAACTTCATCAACTTAACTAACAGAATTGATATGTCATATCATTACTAGCTAAGCAGTTACAAATCTCTCTCCCGTAAGTGTGGCTTTTAACAGAAACGAGTTATTTCGACGTTCGATTGTCATCAATTGTTAGCTCCTCTCCAGTTGTCTCTTAAGAAGACAGAAACGCCAACCTCGTTAAATGTTTTTTAAATTGTTGACAAGTTCAGTTTATAGAAGAACGTAAAGTGCATTCAAGGAGACCACAAGAGCGCGTTGCTTAGCAACAACAGCTGTCTATTGTCTGGATCATGCAAGTTAATTTGTTTTCCAGACCTCTTTGACTTTCCACATGGGCCCTCTTTTCTTGTGTTTCGAGACCCGATCTCTTAATCTCGTAATCATGGACTTGTCCAACTCAAGTATTTCACAAACAGAAGCAGCAGAGGCAGTTATACACGAACCTCAAACGACCGATTTCAAACGATTAACGGGCTTTACGGGGAGATAAGTGAAGAAGTCAAAGAGTGCGAAAGTGGTTTGGCGATAAAAAATGTGATCTAGGGGGAAATTCTGCTTAATTTGTGGAAGATATATCGCATTTGTGACATTCGTTTGTTTTTGATTGAATATTGAAAAGAGTTCAGGCCAGTATTAGTGACAGTATTAAACAAAGTGGTTTGAGATATTATTGATGCAACTGTCTCAAGTGTCCGCTACCATTACTCAATATTCGGATTTTTAGTAGAAGTACATCTTATAGATGAGAATCCATCGTCAATGATACACCTGTTTATTAACCCCTTCCGTAAAAGCCACCGACCAGTTGAAAGTAATTAAAAGTAGGCGTTGCAACACAAGATACCGCGGTTTTGCATTTTTGAAACCGTCAAGCTTTAATTAATATATCCACCGTGCCTTAGATAAGATCAGAGCTTTCCGTTGCGCAGTTTTATAAAAGAGCCGAATCCATCTTCTAATTTTTCATTGATATTAAAAGCAGGGCTTGGCTGTATTGATATGTCTGCATATCAGCGCTGAATTGAATACCCATTAAACCACTTATTTTTGAAGCATATTCGCTAAAATAAGCGCCAACGTGTTGAATATTAGAGTATATTAAATAATTATTCGGCCTTATCAAATAGTGTCACTGTACAGGGATGAATGTTTCTGAAAAGCTGCCATAACGTTATGAGTTCTTAAAGTTTAAGAATGACATACTTGTAATCGTTTTACAAAAAGTACCATGACAGAGTCACCTCTTGTTATTTTTGACGAGGAAAGAATTGTTTCTGGTTGTATTAACTTCCGAGTTGTATATCAACAACAGCAGCTGACCGATAATCCAATATCATCGTTTATGTTGCATGGCACGTCGTGTTTTATCAATCTGTACAAACGATCTTTTTCAAGTAGGAAAAGTAAACTGGCAGCTGAGGCCGGGATGGGAACAAGTAGCTTGTTCATCGAATCATATTTGTATTTATGTCAGCTTTAGTGTAAGCACGGATTCCAACATCATTTTGAAATGCCACTTAATTAAGAGAAACTTTTCAAATATTTCAGTTAAATTTTCACGAGCATATCACAGAAGCAACTCATGGGGCACGTAGACTATTACAATACACTTAAAGGTGAAATGTTGGATGAATGTTGAATATGTTAGATAGGGTAACACGCGTAATACTATACAGGATTACAAGACGCTTTGCAATCATTTATTTCAATGTTCCGTTCCCTCACTCAGATACACATTCGTGTGACATAGATGAATCTTATATTTCACTGAACAAAAGGCAAACGCTTCCTTCTGAAATTCACAGAGACCAGTTCATTATCCCATACTCACTACACAGGAGTATTAAATCTCTTAGAAGGGTGCAGTTCATATTACAGCACCTACAGCATTGCAAAGCACTATTATCCTAGTATAAACACTTCTCTTCTTCGTCGTTGTTTCTCATTTCTCTCCTTGTAGCATTATCAATGCAGAAAGCATGGTTTAGGCTGGTTGTCAGGAAATTGACAAGTTTTAGCAATGTCAAGAAGCTTTAATGTGGTGTTAAGAATCCCCTTATTTCCCGTGCTAAGAAAGGGGTGAGGTGACACAAGTGAAGATATATTAAATCAAGTTACAACTGCTAAGAACGGCAATACTCATTTCTACAGACAAATAATGTAATCTCCAAACTACATCTTGTAGGATTACTTCATCCTACGTAAAGGGACACGAACTTATGATAGACGACCTAATCGAGATACTCCTTGTAAACGTTGAAGACAAGGGCCATCTCTAGGCATAGGTTAAGAACAAGATTTGGTAAGGAACCAAATGCTCACTTACTAGGGTTTGGCTCAACAGAAACATCAGAAAATGTGTTGGTTGTTGGTAGTGACTGTTGGCCAAAAATTTAATGTATGGACTTATCTTTTTCTGATGTTCGTTCCTCCAACATGCTAGAGGGTACTCATATAGCAATAACGAGCGTCATTCTCGTTTGTTAGACTTTTGTATACAGGAAGGCATAAAATTTTGTCAAGTTAGACTTAAACGAACCCTTTCGATAATTTCCCTTATTTAATACTACTAAAAGTTATAGTTCTACCAGTTCACTGTTATCTTGTCCCTTGCTCGTAGATAACCGGTTTGAAGATTAAGTTCAATCCGTTTGCTAAAGCTTTCCTAGATGCCAAAGAAAGGTAATGTACGATTTTGTAATATGTAAATCACCAATCTGCTGTTTGCTTAACTCGTTTTTAAAATAAGGCATATCTTCTCCAGTGAAGTCGGTAGCCTATGTCACATACAATAGTAAAGCATTGGGGGCGTCGGGGAGAGAGGGGGAGGGGGGGGGAGGGGGCTTGATATTAAAAGGGTCAAAAAGCGAGACTATAAAAGGTTTTTGTGTGTAATAACGATGGTTTAAAGAAATGTTTCCGACGTTCACGTGTTTGTAAGGGGTACAAACGATTTCGACATGCTCAGCTAAGTTTTAGTTTTATTCTGTAAATTCACAAATGGTTTCAAATACGTCGCTCATTTTCGTATGGGCCCAAGGGAGCAGAAGGGATATAAAGATCAATAATATTGCCCAGCCCTCGTTTGAGATAGGCCCTTAAAGTTCAATAAAATAAAGAAGCCCATGAGAAGTATCCTAAAATTAAATTTGACAATTGTATCTCCGTTTCAGAGCTGAACAACGGGAATTCATAGAGCGCGGACCACTCTTCAGCTTTGGATCATCATGTAAGTACAGTTTAGTAGTAACTGAACGGTGTAAAGTATCATGTGCACAATTGCCTTAAATTGTACATTATGAGTAGCACTTTTAAACGGTTTACAGACACTTTTTGTATCCGTCATATTCCACCTAGAGAGAGGATAGTGCACGATCTAGCAATTTCTTAGTGCTATCAAGTAAATCAAAGGCGGCAAAATTTGGGAGACAATGAACATTTTTATAGTAACTCGTGTGTTACGTCATGGGTATGTATTCGCAATGATACTTGAGAATGTTTAGGGTTTCCAGTCTTTTTCTTCCCCTTAGGATAGAGATTATTAAAATTCACCAATGAATTGCTTGAGAAGTGACAAATTTTGACACATCGACAATCAGAATGGCATTATCCCTTTTGTGCATTAAAATATTTAATTCCAGGTTACTGAACTTGATTCACGTTTTACTAGCTGTAATTTGAAAGCGTCGCAGCCATCCTATTAAACCTTATGAAATAAAATAAAATTTCGGTTTGAACTGGGTTTGAATTGGAAACTTAGTTTCAAATGTCAACTCTCTAAATTCACCTTCATTCCGTACGATGTGCTACAAGCAGTACCTGGCGAAAAACGTTCAGAAAATGAATCTAGGACTTAACGCAGTATTTGTAGGGAACTACAACCCTTTATAATTGATAGTTAGGACTACTATCTTCACTGAAGATCTTGGGCGTTTATATTTATATAAATTTTTAAAGGTTCCTATATTGCTTTTATATTTTCGCTGCCTTCATGCTAATTGATAGAACCAACGACTGGCCAGGTCGTGCGTTGTCACGCCTACTCAAACTTCAAAAGAAACTCACGCGGGTCTATAAAGCAATACACCACGTGTTCATCCTTCAAAAACTGGTACACAAATGGTACCTAACAAGTATTGAAGTACTGCAATTAACAATAAATAACTTGTATGGTGATTTGTAAGCCAACTACAACTAAACAAGAATTGTTTATTGTTTGGAGAAACCAAGCGTTTCCATAGCATGTTATTAGAAATTGAGATGTCAAAGGTCGAGTTCACGTTACAAGACGAAGGTGAAGTGTCAGGCAAGTGTTCACTTGGGAAAGTTCCCTGGACCTGTGATAACAAACAGGTACAACATAATTACTCATTAGCCAGACGCTAATTGGACGCTGTCAAATGGCGACAACTCTAACGCCTCCTTTATTATTTGGTAAAAAATAGTGAGATGATGAGATTTCGACATTAGGGTGTCCTACGATGGTTTGGAAGAAGCACAGGTAATAATTTGTGAGCTAAAGACGAGGAACGCCGAGAATGAAGTCTTATATATTACACCTAGCAAAATGATTGCAAGAACTACATAGTTGAAAAACCACACGCAAAATAATCTTGTTCTTAGCTTTCGATATTTCTTACATCATTTTCATAAGTATGGCCAAACGTGATTGCGGTGATTCATTTTAGGAAAGGAGTGGTCCAAAAAAGGGCGGGGCGCTTTCAATTTAAGGTGAAAAAAATAGTACATGGTCGCAACTATTCTTTCTTCACATTCCTGCAAAATTTCAAAAACTACAACAACAGAATTTCAAGAGTTGCAAGTGAGATAAACTAATAGTCTAGTTTCGGACACAAGTTTTTAATGAAAAAATAACTTGAGGACGAAGTATAAAAACGACAAAAAGAAAAGTGTGTATAGTACAAAAGATCTCGTCCTTAGTACAAAAGTGAGGGGTCAGGTCATTTTTTCTACCAAAAATGTTTCAATGTGACGTAATTTCTACAAGAAACAATTAAAACCATTACCAAAACTACCCACATTGCCTTTCACATATTCAATCTAATATTTATGTTTTTGACATGATTATTATCTCAGTCATTCCAATGGGATTCTGTTTAAAAGCAGCTCTGGTCAAGTGCAGCATAGCAGAAACTGGTACTTCGGCCAGTGCTAGTTCGAACGGTAAACTTTCAACCTGTTATTCGAGTGTTGTCAAAATTTGCTCTTTCATCCAGTTGGCAGAATACACCTAATTAGTTTAAGTGCAATCTTAACCCCCCTGAGAAATATAATTGGCTTGATGGGGGGTGCAACTAGCGAGGATAAATCCTAACTTTAATTAAAGAGTTCAAAAATGGAATTTAACGTAAAAAAAGTCGCCTGAAAATATTTGAATTTGTAAAGTAAAGTAAAGTACAAGTAAGGTAAAATGAATTTAATTACAATAAACGTAAAGCACAATAAAGTAAAGATAAGTAAAGTGAATTCAATTACAATAAAAGTAAAGCACAATACAGTAAAGATAAGTAAAGTGAATTCAATTACAATAAAAGTAAAGCACAATACAGTTAAGATAAGTAAAGTGAATTCAATTACAATAAAAGTAAAGCACAATACAGTAAAGATAAGTAAAGTGAATTCAATTAC
>JAAAKM020001722.1:0-14278 GCA_010016025.2 Alatinidae sp. Z8VKAUB7J3 | reverse complement strand
GCCTTAAGTAAATCACTTTGAAGCTCTTATTAGCCAAAGACTGTGGTCTAATTTTTAGTTAATAAAATATCGACTGGAATTAAGGGGGGTTCCGACCGTAGAGAAATTCTATTTTATGCCGCAGGGGTGGTTACTTACAAGCAGAATGATTACATTAATCAACAGAGATATTCAGAGCTTGTGTAAAGCATACAATTTCAGATATTTACTAAAACAACTATGCAAATTTGCGCAAATTGCAATTGCACCGCCATTCCCATCTCTTGCATCAAACACATATCCAGTTTTAAATAGCCTTTTTAGTAGCCTTTTTAGCCTTTAAATTTTTAGTACAAAACTTAAATTATCTTATTTTTTTGCTCAATATCATTCGTACGAATACATTACTATATACAGTACATACATTTATCATTGTTAAAGTATTGGTTCTTTATTTTGCAAAATGGAAGGTAGCTCTATTGTGTTGCAATAACTACTAATAAATTATAAGGTTGTGTTTTAAATTTTGATTGATGGCTACAAAATGTTTTATATTAATACGGAAAATTCATAGCAAATGATGTCCATGTATGCAACGGAATGATTTTATAACACATATTAAGCTATATCTGGAAATTGTTTAGTATTTTATGGGAAACCATATTTCAGTAGGTGTTAACTACTGCCGTACTAACACGCTCTCGCAAGGCATTTCTGACTATAAACTTATTTCTTTAACCATTTTTCTTGCATTGAGTTTGATCATATTAGAAAATTAGTAGAAAGGACACGGCGGAGTTTGTCAGTTTTTGTAACAGAACCTTAAATTATTGCCAGGGAGATAATTATTTACAAGATATCACGCTTTCATGTTATCACCTTGAGCATTTCTATTCGAAATTTATTTTTATTGGGGCATTCGAACGCTAAACTAAAACCGAATTTTTGATTACAAGGAAAAATGAAAATGTGCCAAATAGAAGTACTTGCTGAATTGAAAAAACGTTCTGGAAATTAGAATTTAATAGAGTTAAATACGTTTAAGGGGGTAGGAGTTTTACACGTATTTTTTATAGTTGTTCATATCCACTTTAGTTTTATTAGAAGGGACGAAGATTTCGGGTAGATCGATGTCATCTAAAAACTATAGTATGGACAAACACGAGTAGTAGTCTTCAAATGGTAATATTTTAGACCTGACAATATTGTGGTTTCTTGATCACTATTAGAACAGTATGAAAAAGCTCAGAAAGTCTTAATAATGTTAGAAAGTCTAAATAATCCTAGAAAGTCATAAGAAATAATGGAGGATTTATGTCTGCTTAAAAATAATTATTTCTCCTTAATAAAACAGTTGGTTACTTCAAATGGTTGTTCCGTCTTTGAATTTGGGATAGCAATGCCATGCCAAAGAACAGTAAGCAAGAAAATTAATAAAAATTGACCAAAAGAATAGCCCTCGAGAATTATTGGTAGACAACAGTCTATAGGCTTCGTAACTATTCCGTAACATTTCAGCTATAACAACAGTAACAAATAGCTTCACACGTACACAGTCCCCACTCCAAACCCCACATAACAACAATGTTCTCTACTTTTGCCACCGGGCTGAATGCTCAGGGGCTTTATCATTCATAATTGAGTTTACAAAAGATAAAATAGGATATACAAGTATGATAAGGTTGGCTTCTTCGTGGACATCTAAATATTATCACTGGATTGGCAATTCAAAATGAGGCTGTACCAGATGAGGTCATTGAAGCAATTACCTACAGTTACTTGTGTCTTACATGTTTAGACAGAAAAATAGTCATTCCGTGTATATAATGAAATATAATAACGAAAAGATGAAGAATTTCAAAGGTTTAATCTAATTATAGCAATCCTGGGGCCTCCAACAGGGCATGGTAGGAGGGGAGAATTGTCATCAAGCTCTATGTTAATATAATCTCAAGTCCTTTTTCCTTTTACCATGATAGCAATATTAGCCATTGTTTTCATTAGAAACTAAAATAATGATAATATTCAGATGTCCATGCTTGTTCTAATCAAGGATTTCTAATCTTTTTAGTACAAATTAAATCAAATTACAAAAGAATAATTTCCTATATTGTAGCCTCCTAATTCTAGTCATGCTCAGATCAGTTCAATTGAGAATGAAGTAATAAATATTAATAGTTATAACATTTTTTTCAAAATTCCTGCAAATTTCTTTGTTCTGTTAAATTACAGGAAAATATGCTCTGTAGTATAAGACAGTAGATATATAAATCAAATTATCCCCTTTATGAGAATAAGATTACTTAGGCATTTGTTTAGCTTAGTGTAAGAGCATTTTAATGATAACATATACTCATTACTTTCCTTGTTTTCTTTTACTCTACAAGTAACTAAATGTACTACAGAGAATTCAATAAAGAGGGCAACACAAACGATTGTTCGTTGACAACGTGTGTACCCGAATGAAGGAAATTGAAATACTTCAGATGTCCGTTTTGGACATTCTGCGTTTGAGATGTTAGGTTAGTCACGTCGGAAGCCATGACTTTGTTGTGTTATGTACACATGTGCCATCTGCATAAGATTGCTTTTCACCTGCCTCAGAAGTTATTGGCAGCATGTACAACACTAGTCCAGAAAAACAAAGTTGTCCAGATGTTAATCAACTTTGTAAGTGGCTTGATTGGACGATTCTACTGATTTGAAGTTTCAATATTTGCTGCAAGATTATGTTACCTGCTCCCTGCTATTTGAGGATTAAACTTCTTTTGTGTAATGACTGAAAATGTATTGACATGGATGTTTCTAGAAGTACAGATATATCAAACGTATCACAAATAAGATCTTTGAATTGAAGTCGAAACACTTTAAATTTTATCTCGGCTAGATTGCATGGCTAGGGATGTTAATTATCATAGAAAGCCTTTCTAGGGCGGTAACTGTAAAGCAGGTGTCAAATGCACCGTCCACACGTATTCAGAACTTTTTGAAAACGGAGTTTTTCTCTTTCCATTTTGGTTTTCTGTACACATATATACGATGTTTTAGGCCACTGAATACGGGGGTTTTCGAAATTTTTGAAAATGTCTGCGGATTATATTCGTGAGGACACCGAAAACGGATATTTTCAAATACGTTGTCGTCAAAGCTAGACTCTAGTCTGCTTAATTGTCATAACGATTTTAAACATGGTGTCCTTCAATCGAGGTACAATGGTATCTCTGCTGTTAGGGATTATTTCAAACCTGCAAAACGTATGTTCAATTACAAGTAACGTATTTCAACTTCTAAGATTATAGGAGGATAGAGCTTAAATTTATAAGAGTGACTTTGATGTGCGAATACTTCGTCTGACACAATTTCCAATCTACGAACTCGTTTCTTTCAGAGACTGTCCACGAGAGTTTCCTTCAAAAGTAGTTTTACTCAGTCGCTGATCCTGAAACTGATCATAGGGTTGGGGGCAACTTGAACGGGGTGTCGAGTTCAGTATTCATGATGGTAAATTACATCGAAGTTTTTCCGACGTTGTCTAGGTGGCCTGTTGGATCCGCTACTGGTTCTACTTTGTAAACTGCTCACAAGAATATCTTAGACTTCATATTTTCAAACTAGATTTACCAGAAGATAGAGGAAGTTAAGACCCTTTTTGCTGCTCAATATAAATCCCCAGTTTCACTTAACATTAGATAGAATAACAATGAGACCTCTTTTATGTAATAGTATCATTAGCTTGAAGATTTACAAGATATTCTTACAAAGTTTTGGAAACTTTTGGCTACAATTTAAACTACTCTTGGGTTCCTAATAGACGGGGGGTTGGAATAAACTGGGGGGGTTGGAAAATGACCAAAAAATTAATAAACGGAGGGTAGAATAGATTGGGGGTTGGAAAATGACCAAAACGTAAGTCAAGAAGCAATGTTTAGAATCAACTACAACTCCCTTAATGTAAAGTAATACAAACAATAGCCAGTCATTCGAAGTCATGGCAGTCTCCTACATCGCTTCAAAGATTTTAAAAATGTTCCCCTAGTCCTCCTGCTCAATGACAGTATTATTACTAACATGTGTAATGTGCGTCTTTACAATTCGAGCCTCGTAAGAGGCCACCGTCATCTTTTAATGTGTGATTTTCATCTTTTAATAAAGACTATTTACTACTTGCCCGCCAAAGTACCTCCGCAAAAAAATTGTAATGGGTGGGAGATTACGTAAAAATTAATAGGCAGGGGGTGGGTGAGATAAGAATGTCCTGGGTAAAAAATTTTTAAAAAATTGATTACCGGGGAGAACGTCCATTAGGCACCCAAGAGTAAGTGACAATAATGTTAGTAGCTGTGAGTCACCAGTTAACACAGTGGGCCAGGTACTGGACTTACGTTACAAATCGAGAGAGCAGAGTTCGATTCGGGACTGTGGTACCAAGGTTCACTCGGCCTTTAATACGTGAAATGAGTATGCCTACGAGCTATGCTGGGAAAATTGGTCAAAACTTGACCAGGGATAAGAGTGGCGACCATCCATACCACTTTAAGAGTACAAGCTAAGAAAAAAAGGGCATTGATGTTGCCTATGACTGTGGTCGACCATTTTCTTCGCTACCTCTTGAGCCCTGCTTTACAGAGAGTATGTTATTTGACACCTTACTTATGTATATATCATATATCTGCCTTTATTTGCTAGTTTTGCAGCATAAAGCCATTTTGTCTATTTAACAACGTATTTAATTACATGTGGTGACCGATAGCTCCAACACAGATACATGATATATAAATGAGCAAGTTATCAAATAATTTACTTTCTGTAAAGCAGGTTTTTGGGTAGACACTTGTACAGTACCACCATTTGCATTATAATCGGGGGGTGTTTTAATATTTCAGAGCTTGAACAATAAGAATGGTGCAGAAACAGAGGGGTAGAAGAAGACAATTCGCGGTAAAAGGTCATAGGTGGTACATAAACACAATGATAATTGGTAATATTCTATAGGATTTGTAGGAGACGCCCAAAATTTAAATATATGGTTTAAAGACTAAGAAACTCTGCAAACTAATAGAATGTCTTTTAGCCCTTGAAAGTTTTATTGAACGCATCCAATATCCTTTTTTATTATTTATATTGAAAATGATCCATAAGATAGGGGATAGTAAGGAGATAAGAAACATCACCGGCATCATTTTAATTTCTTATACTTAGCAAATGATTTCTGAATCCCATAAACCAACATGATATAACATGATGCCATCCAACAAACAAAATCAATTATCGCCATTTTGAACATTTAACATGGCACTAAAGAGTAGTGAAACTTAGGTGTTTCGGGATATTATGTTGGCAACGCCTTACTGAAAGTAATGGTTGTTACAAAGAATATGTTATCTTGTATCTGCTTGTATAATTACATTTTACGTTAAAATGCTTGTATACGTGTAAAAACAACACTTATCATCAACAAGGGGATAAACTGCTTAAAAACATAACAAAATCCACGCTTTTGTTCATACTTGGTATTGAAGTTATGAGAAGTTACTTAACTTCTGTGTACTTAAAACTTCCTCTTTCTTGCATTGTAACAAGTGAAATGCCAGGCGGAAAACGTAATCTGCTTATAAAAAAGACAGCCAGACTAAGGATCTTCAAAGAAAGAGACATTGAAATATATTTTTGTAGTATACTTTAAAAAAGGAAAAATAGATATCAATATGTCTCTTTCCTTAGGCTGGCTGTTATTTTTATAAGCAGATTCCCCTTTCTTGTTTGATTTGTCACAAAAGCTCTTAAATTAGCTTTATTTGACCAATTGTAGTAAAATTGATATTTTCTTGTGAGTTTTTTTATAGTTAAAATCAGTATCCTAAGGTTTCAAATACTCGTGTAACAATCTGCTGCCTACCAAACGTTGGTAAAAGCTAAATTTAACTGACTTTGATTAATGTTTCTTTGCCTTTCAACCAAACTACTGATAGCGTTTTTTTCTATTGACAGGAAAGGACAACAAGCCTCTTCCTACATCAGTGCCTAAGTCGATGCAAGAGAAGTCAGTATTTCCAACATGGGACGAACGTCATGCGTACAAATTCGACAAAAACCGCCGACCTAACTCCGCCGCAGCTATGAACAAGCGGAGAGATAAGTATAATGAACGCAAAGAAAACAGACATAGAACAAAAACGGAAAACAGACTGTTGTGCCAGAGGCAATCCGATGACTCAGAGCGTGTGGAGCAGTTACGACGGCAGCGAACTAGGAGTGTGTATGAGAAAAGCAGCGACCATGACGCCATGCTAGACAAACATAGTCTTAATGTGCCGGGATACCAACCAGCGAGGACAAAATCCTTATCAGATATCGGTTCTAACCTTGGCTATGAAAGTGATGAGGACGATGGCTTTGAAAGGTCAACAAATGTTGTGAAAGTACAGGTCAGAGGTGATAGATCAACGCAAAGAGATGATGTCAGTGTCCCAGTTGTAAACATCATAGATTTAGAAGAGGAAGGGGATTCCTACGCCTGTGAAGTGACACTGCAGAATGACGAAGTGCTTCCCAACATGGTATCTGAGGGGTCACGGGACAAAGATCTCATAAACCTGATAACGCCTCGGGAATCTCGTGCATCAACCCCAAATGGATTCTATTCAGATGATTTCGTATATGCATCTTCAAGTCGTCTTTCAAATTATAAATTAAACGAAAGTGCCAAAAGCACAAGTGTTGCAAGGTCGGGCATGTCAAATCGAACCAATGAAACAAGAAGACCTCAAGCGAGGCCAACTTCTCCTTTCTTAGCGCCGAGAACAGTTGGTTTAGGCAGTTCCGGAGTAACGGACTTATTCTCTTCTGCGTCAAGAGACACAGTTAGGAATCCTTATCTCAGCCCTAAATTTTCAAGGCACGTCCATGACTCTACTGCTTAGTTAAATTAAACTTAAGATGTAATGATACTCGCCATCGACTCATTACCGATGAAGACTCCCCTAGTCAAATTACCAAAATAATTTACCATAAATGGAAACTGAAAATTTCTGTACTATACTTATTTAAGATTTTAGGCAAGTAAATAGATTTTAATTGAATAAGTACTGACTTGTAATGTTAAGGCATACTGAAGTCGAACTTTCTTAAAAAGGTAATGACTGTACAGGGTGGGTCTCAGTGGATCTAAGATCTCCTTAAAAAGGCATGACTGTCTGATGTATCTGTTTAGTTACAGGTTTATCTTCCATCAACAATCACTTTAAACCGTTTCCCCTAAGTAAAAAAATTATGAAGAATAATTCTCAAACCATGTTCACAATTTTCGCAGCTTTATCAAAAACACTCTTCGGGCCCAAGGGTACAACGATGCAAATAAACTACCCCTGAGAAAATTGCAATAGGTATAAACAAAATAGTTGAATATGCCCTAAATGAAATATGTCCTTTTTGCCGATTGAGTACGACTTATACGACTCTTTGGGACACAAAAATGGAATAGTACTGTTTCTGTAAGACAACTGCAATTTCAGTGATGATTCAGAAATGTTTCATGTAAATATGACACTACTGACCTGTACATCATTGTCAATAGTAACAGTAATAAAAGTATCATTCCCTTCAAAGTAATCAAAGTGTAATTATCAGACTTCGCATGCTCCATTTGGGTATTGCATATATAAGGAAATTGTAATTGTAATTTAACTCTATGAATAAGAACAGAAATACTGATTTTCTTCAAAATAAATTTTGTTCTCTGTAGATAATATACTCGATTCTGGTAAAGGTACACAACATTAAGGATCGATTGAATAAAAGCTTGACGCTTTAAGGCTTTCTTGATATGCCACATCGGTATGTTAAAGATGGACACCGGCAAATCCAAACTACTACACCACCTAAGTGTTTGATTAAACATATTATCGGAATAGAATAAAGAAGCAGTACGGACATAAGAGTCGTAATCCGGAAATTTTGTTTGGGAGATTTTACTGTTTGTTCCACCTGGAGCGTATTTTCCCTCGACTATATCTATCGCATGCAACACAGGCAAAGTAAATAGTTCTCAACTTCGATTCAACATTTTGAAATTTAATTTCCTAAATATGAGTGCCTGATAGCGAAAAATTGCCAAAACGTTATCTTTCACCATGGTACTCAAAACTTATATTACGGGTAAAAACTTTGGAGATTCATAACTATCTAACCATCAAAGCTGTTCCTCGTGATACGAAACTGTCTCTTTAACATACAGAAATACTTAAAATATAAATTGTGGAGTGGAGAGTCTCAAGTCGAGGTTCACGGCTTCAGTAATAATCTATGCGATTAATAGTCCTAGCTTTTATACCAAGTCAGCAGTGGCTCGTGAAAAATTGGTAATGTATGCTTACTGGCTGTTTAATTTCTTCTACAATCACTCCTGTCGTTCTCTTTCCCATTTTCTTCTTAGTGTCACCTGGCTCTCGAACCGTCCTCTCCATCTGCACTCCTGAAAACATTTTAGTTACCTCTTCCAGTATTACCGACTGTTCGTATACTATACCAAAGAGAAGATATCTGCTACCTCTTACAACCAAACTATTATTTGGTTTGTTTAATTAAAACAATGTAAAACAATGACTCATAACAATGTAAGTATCAAAGGTGTTCCTTGGGATACGAAATGGCCTCTTAAAAACACAGAAATACTTAAATATAAACTGTGGAGAGGAGAGTCTCAAGTCGAGGTTCAGAGCTTCAGTAATAATCTATGCCATCAATGGTCCTAGATCATGTAAGTTACCATCGAAAGCTAAGAAAAATATATACCGATATGTCTCCCAAATTACGTGTCATTTCCTTGGTTTTTATATTCCTTATTCGATAATGACTAATGTTTTTAAAGATCGCAGACTTCCTATAAACCTTAACACTCGTCTACTAAAATGTTACAATTGGTCCATACTACTGTACAGCCGCGAATCTTGGACTTTGTCAACAAAAAGCGAGGAACAAATTACAAGCCGCTGAGATGAGGTTCTATCGCCGATTGTTGAGGATTTCGCATACCGTACATGAAACAAATGAATCAGTTTTATTTCGAGTTGGTCGAGAACGAAAACTCCCAAGAAACATCCAGCGTAGAAAACTGGAGTTTCTTGGGCAAATTATCCGCAAGGGCACTCTTAAAAGTCTTTGCTTTACCGGCAAAATTCTTAGAAAACGTGCCCGCGGTGGTCAACGTTTATTATACACCAAAAATTTCAAAATGGACCCTTACATTGTCACCATGGAGAAACTTTGGTGCAAAGCGCAAGACAGATATATTTGGAAACAGTTGGCATCCTAAAGAACGCATCGCGTATGACACTAAAAGAAGAAGACGACACACTCCCTTCTCCTGTGTTAATAACTTTTACTATTACCGAAATAAACCAGATTTACACTTTTTTACAACGAAGTATTTTAATCATTACAGGCCTAAATACTTCAAACATAACGTCACAACTGTTCAAAACCATTCTTTATCGACGTCTAAATCAGCCTTGTTCTCAAAGCTATTTGCAACTATAGTTGAGAGGTTTTCGAGAAATTTGCAGCCTGTTCAGTATTTTCAGCCCCCTTCCCTTATTGGTAATCAGGAAGAGTTTTCATATCACATTATCACATTATCACATTCTCCAGAAATTTATACACCCCCACCCCCTCCCCTTGATGTACTGAAACAAGATGCTGGTGGAGTCACGTCAGAGGTACTGAGAGCATTGATGGCCAACAGGGCACTTTGGAAAAATCATGTGGTCGCTCGCCTGAAGGCGACCAAGTGGACCCCCTCCCTCAACCTGTAATTATGCATAATCATAAGGAAGAAAACCTCTGTAATTTAACTCGTCTTTACCTTCATAAAAGAACGATGTCAAATCTGCAACACACCACAGAGTTAATTAGAATACGAATGTAACTGCTTCGGGATTTACCTGACCACGCGTTGAAAGTAAATGCGATATATGAACTTAGTGAAACTGCAAGCAAGCTAAAGCATGTAACCCAATTGATAGATGAAAACATTGGAATACTTGAAAACACATGTTAATATAATTGCATACGTAAAGATTTATTAATTTCCAATAATGCGTACAGTGACCTTTATAAGAACTGTGCATCATGTATTGCTTCACGTTCATGATCCAAGGAGTTTTAGTAACTGAAAAAAGGGCGTTTGCATAAAAACGTTTTGTTTACATCTTTTTACGTTACACCTCGCCCAACGCAATTAAGTATAAACATTTTTAAAAATACCCTACCCTTCTTGATTACGAAATATATAAACCCTACCAAGGGCACTTAATGGTAAGCACTCTCTGTAATTGGCTAGCCGTCTGTATACTCTTCCTGTCAATAGCAACCGCAGTCAATACCAACTTAGGAAGTATCAGGTACACTGTCTCGCACAATTTGATTTTATATCCCCTTCCTTTCATAACTCAAATAGTAAAGAAACACCGTTATTATCGTGATGTTGTTAGAACTCACTGCGATTTGTACTCCTAAACTAGCACGCTTCGATTTCTCAATTTATGAGGTCACTTTTCTTCCTCAGAAGAGTCTTTCTCCTCACTGGGAAGATTAGGTTGAAGATTTCCATCAAACTCCAATTTTACGTACTGCAGGTATCTTTCTCTCAAAGCTATTAGTTTGCCATCCTGTTTTGTGATATTATGCATTGCTACCTCTTTTTCAACCTTGCCAATATCGTCCAATATTTGTTGATTCCGTTCACGTGTTGTTTGTATGTCCCTTTGCAAACTTTCAATACGTTGATGTCGTCCTTCCAAGTAGTTGTTCTCCAATTTAAGTAAGACTTCGCGCTTTGATAACAGTTCCTCGTACAACTCGGTTGTCCTTGCTAACTCACTATCAATTTCGGGTACTTGGGAGGAAGACATGTTGAAGACGACGAAATAATATTCTTGTCAGAATAGCATAAATTATAGATTTGCATCTTCCGCAACGTCTAGAAGAAGGAATTGATAGGCATAAGAAATTTTTTACTATTTGCTCTTCTATTATCAGGAATTTATATTTGATAAGAAACAATTACGGCTTTTTACTACTTAGTCCAGCACATTATACTACTCTTGGATGATTGAAGAGAACTTAAAGTACTATCAAATTTTTTTCAAAACTGTTTATCTAATCCTTAGCAATCTACATTTGGTGGTTTACCAACTTTCACAATCCGCAGTTATTTGAAACGTCGTTCTATATGTGCTGCTGTAAAAAGGTCGAAAAGTCTACTTTCCCATTGTTAAATGAATCTTATCGTAGATGGGTTTCAAACACGCCATGCACGTCTTCCTTTTCATCGGTATATTCACGAAACTAAACTTGATTATATCATTTAAAAAATTTAGGATATTCTGATTTACAATTTGAAATTAAAAGTTTATTATGTACAATAGCAGTTGTTTGGCAGTCTCTTAATCAAATACCCCTGATGAGCAGTGGGAGCGACATTAAAACTACTCCAAATAAACAGAAAAACAACCAAACAGGCTAAATAATAAAATAAAGGCCAGCTGGGACTTTCAAGGGCAACGCTCCCTAATTTCGGCGACCGGGCAGAGAAGCGAGCTACGAAGCAGGCTTGACCGTCCAGTAGGACCGTCTCTAACGGACCTGCCGTCAATGTGTCATCAATGAGAACAGATACAACACATGATCCTAGCCACATGACGGAGAAGCAATTGTTTAGCCCTATTGTTAACCCTACTTTCACATTCAGCTTTTTTCTAGATCTTAAATTTTTAATAAAAAACCAAAACATAATCAACGAGCTCTTGGATGGCGTTAGGTACAAAGTAGGCATAAAATACTCCCCAAAGGACAGCGTCTTTTAACAGTTTTTAGGTACGGTACCTTCTTAAAGATCCCACGGCACACCACCAACTAACTTGATAAACATAATCACAGCTAACATGGAGTCTCAAAAGGAGCCAGCTATTCCCTGCTCAAAGCTTTGTTTCCATCAAAGAAAAATCCCACCATTGGGGGAAATTTATGGGCATAAACCGACCTCTGAATGACCAAGTCAATGTGTTAAACTTAAGTATGGCTATTTTGATTTGCAACCATAATCTTTGTTGCTAGGCTTGGGTACGAAACAGTAGTAAATCAAAGTAACAGAATACTAATTTAATAGGATTAATTAGTTGCATCCTGAGAATTTCGCACGACACATCGGCAGTCTCTCAACCAAAGATCCCTAATGAGCAGTGGGTCCGATATTGAAACTACCCTAAATAAACAGAAAAACCACCAAACAGGCTAACTAATAAATTAAAGGGCAGCTGGGGCCTCCAAGGACGACGCCCCTCAACTTAGGCTACCGGGCAGAGAAGCAAGCCATGAAGCAGGCTCAACCGCCAAGTAGGACCGCCTCACGCGGATCATGAAAAGGGCCTGCCATCAACGTGTCATCAATGAGAACTGATACAACACATGATCCTAGCCCGACCGACACATCGGCCCACTTATTATGCAACAGTGTTTAAAAATCAATGTCTTGGAAAACATTTAAATGCGCAATTTTTGAATAGTGTTAGAGCCCATAACGATTATCTGTAAGCTTTCCCTGTCTTGTGCATAAAAGTATTTTGCCCGCATCTTGACTCAAAATAAGCGTTTTTGTCATACTACAACTACAGCAGGCTTCAACGGAGTAAACAGCTAGTCTGTATCTAACTATTCGGTTCTCTGATATGTATCCATTACAAAATTAACTTAAGCATATTGTACTGAAAGCTGTTTTCGTCTGACACTTCTCAGAGTACTAACGTCAGAATAACCGAAATGGAATATGTGAAGGAGCCAATTAGAAATTGGTCTTGTTGTAAGAGAAGCTGATTGGTCCAAAAACACAAGCCATTCAGGCAGTCCAATTTCTGATTGGCTCCTTCAAAATACAGTTCGGTATACTCTTTCACACATTCCGTTTCGGTCATTCTGACGTTAGTACTCTGAGGAGTGTCAGACGGAAAAAGCTTGTCAGTACAATATGTTTACGCTATTTCGTGCAATATTCTTGTTTTGTACCACTAACTATTTAAAATTAACTTACCAATTGATCATTATGCACTTGACTTCCTCAAAGAAGCAGTTGCGCAAAGGTCGCTAAGCTAGCACGGTGCACTGCACAACTTGATCGACCAGAGTTTTGATATCTATGCTGTCAAAAGTAATTGAATTGTAATAACATTTTCTCCAATTGGAAGGCGAGCTAAAAAAAGACTGGTCCATCCTTAAAACTACTTCATAACTGCCTCACACACATATTCGTTTTGCTGTGTTTCCAAATGAAAATCGATAGTCATCATCCAACTTGTTTGCCTTCGAAAGATATAACTTGAAGTCTGCGATACTTGTACCATCAAAGTTACATCTTATGCCCAAGTAAAAGGTCGCTCTTCCCACGCGCCGAACTTAATATAATTCGGTTTGACATTAGAGAGGCTTTGGAGCGACTCTAAATCAAACGTCGCTCCTAATGTGCCGCTCCTAATACAAAAGTAACCACGACGCCACCACAACAATAGTACTTTGACGAGGGTAAAGAGACTGTGAAATTCAACACCTATAAACTACCTCTCCAAGCTTCAAACTACCTCACCCCTACTACCAAATTCAATACTACACTTACAACCCCACAATCCTTAGTGGTACTCGGGTTTCGTATAGGGAAAAAAAGCGTCCTAGAGCTGAATTAAACGAGCTAAGACAGAACGATTTGTTTAACTTTAGTTTTGTTCTGAGTGTGAACAAAAGAGCACTGCTTTGATTAGAAAACCATATTATCAACGCCTTTCCTCAATAGTTATCTGTTTCGTGATCAAATAGGGTACCAGTGGGCAACACCTACATTTTCTTGTCACAAATGCTGATTTGTCCAAACCTTGGGTATCGAATACTGATAGAAAATGGGTAGCCTGTACACTCCTATACCGTCAATTAATGGCTCCTCTCTTCGCATCAAGGCTTATTTTTGAAAACAGATCAAAATTTTACCACAAATCGTGTTAACAAATGCAAAGAAAATATGGCTTTCCATGTGTCACGAGAAATATTTGATTTTAGCGTGTCCGGAGAATTGTCCCCCGGAAAATTCCCCCCCGGAAAATTGCTCCCCGGAAAATTGCCCCCATCTAATCACCTCCAGGAAGATTGCCCCCCGGAGAATTGCCCCCCGGAAGATTGCCCCCGGAGAATTGCCCCCCGGAAAATTGCCCCCCGGTGAATTGCCTCCTGGAGAATTACCCCCTAAGAAAATTGCCCCCCGGAA
>JAAAKM020001720.1:0-14280 GCA_010016025.2 Alatinidae sp. Z8VKAUB7J3 | reverse complement strand
TCTCTGCACCATGTGACTTGACCAAGGAAGAACTGCCATCCGGCCCGTCATCAATCCAAAGCCCATTAAAGTTAGAGCGTGTCATAAGCCTTTTATAAGGAAACGCAACTGAGAACAAGAATAGGAAAACCGTCGCTCATAATTGTTTAGCTTCTAATTAGGACTTAGCTACAAGATTCTCAGTTTAGTCGCTTAAACTCGGATTGAGAGCGAGGTAAATATTCTAGAGTAGCAGTGGCTAGTTTTGACTAGAGCATAGTGGGACACATGGTCTTCAAGGTGAGGATGCTTGATCGAGACAAGTGAAACATCCAAAAACACACTTAGTTTACCACACTAAAATTGTGGACAGAGAACATTTTATGCAGATCAAATTGAGAACTACGATATGGTATAAAGTAAATGCTGTACACTTTCTCTTCAACAATTCTTTTTCATATAAAATTTAACTTTTCCTCTTGAAAAGTCGATATACGCATTCCTTTATAAACACGTTATCTGCCATTACCTTAATGACCATGATGATTATGTATTAGGATCGAGTTTGATCTGTATTCTTGGGGTTTTTTGATTGTAATTGGCCAGTGGAAGGAAGACATTATAAGATTCTCACTTTGAAAACTGTGCAGAAACATTGTCACAATCTGCGATAAACGTTACAAATTGTTTTTATTCAATGGGAACTGGGAACGAAATCTAATTACTGTCTATCTGAAACAGGAGTAGTTATGCCGTCATTCATCGTATGATATACGTCATACAAGAATGAAACCGGTGTAACTGTGGAAGAAAGCATAAGTACCAGACGGACGTATTCATTTCAGTACGTAAGTAAACGCGTAAGTAAAAAAGTACATAAGAAAGCAAGAAAGAAACATAGTACGTCAGTAAACAAGTAAATAGCTTTTTGATCTCTTGAACTAACTTTGAATGTAAATAGGACAAGCTATCGCGGGAACCAAAGAAGACTTCCCTTCCTTTATTAAATAGCTTCCTTAGAATGTCTGTTTGAGTCAACACTTTTACGAAATGTTGTACAGAACACACGGAAATTCCTTTATAATAATTGTAAGCAACTAAAAGATGGATGACACGCTAAGTTTCACAATAAAACACGTCACCAGTACTCTTGCTGCGTATAGTTTGTTATTTTCTTGTAAGCTATAAACAATTTATCAGTAGAGGTCATCGCTTTATATACAGTACTCCCAGGAACATTTTGTACCACCTTATGGTCAAATAACGTTTTTTCTCATCGAGTTCTTTGTACTCCTGAGACGCCCCACTTACATCTTTGAATGGACACTGCATACTCAATACCAGGCTTTTCCTTCTTATGTGTATTTTATGTAAAAACATTCTGCTGCGGTATTTCCGGTAAAATTTATGACGTACGTAAATTAATTTCATGTTTGTACATTGTGAGTTTCAAGTGACCTTCTATTGTGATAGTTAAGAGTATCATCCTCGAAACTTTGCTCCGTACTAGCATTAGACAGTGCTACTAGATTTGGATGATTTTCAATCCGAAAAGACGACCCAAAATCTCCTGATGGCGACTTTAAGGGAAATTGTTTTATAGACCATAAACTCCTGCCGATATGCGTAGGAAGGGAACTGTACAGTGTTTTGTTAGTCACATGATCTCACCACCATATGTTGAATATGGTGCGTAGCATTATGGTGTATGGTCCATCAAGTTTCTAAGATAAAGCAACAAAAATGATCAACTCCATCACGTGATCATCATCATCAGGCTTTAACGCAATGGTGACCATACAACGAGGACTGTTCGAAACACAAAATGAAATCCAGTAGGAGAGCCATAAGAGGTTTGGGACAATACCACGTTACCACACTTCTCAAGATTTATTGTTCCTATTTATCTGAAGTGTTGAAAAGAGCTGGTTTGCCTAATGAGTGCCAATCGGACTCTTTTCGCAACGCTTTATTCGTTAAGGAAATTTGTAGGCCTACTTGTAATACTTACCGAGATCCATACAACGTCATGTCATCAAAGATGGATGTTCCCTTCAAGGCCAATCCAATCACACAATATCAATTATTTTTAAATATGTGTAGCCCTTGACAGTGCTGGTGACAATTTACTTCTAGTAAAGGTATATCTAGTGTTAATACTTGATCCTTGTTCGTGACACTTCTCAGCCATGTCTCTCCTTAAATTAACGGTGACGGCGCCGAGGTCAGAATAATGGAGTTTTAGAATTTGTAAGTCAACTGATGACCTTCTATCCGATTCAAGTGTTGTACAAACCAATTCTGACAAGAGAAATCCTCCCAATTTACTAACGACCATTAGAAACAAACGACTAATTACCATGGTTTGCACATAATACAGTTTGTCGTTGCGTGAATTGCGTTCTTTCTTACCATTCGTATGCAAGCTAATGCTTCATATGTGGGCGTTTGTACTTTGTAACTAGCCTGCACCTAAATTACTGCTGCTGATATTTTTAAAGAGCAATTTCATGTAAACACCTAAATGGGCTAGCCTTTGTTACTAAAGGATAAGACACTCCAGCAATGAGAAGTCCTACTTTATTGGCGTCTATCGTGGTTAGTCACGAGACCTTAAGGTGCGCATGGTTCCACATTCGTTCTGATCTCAAAGATAGCTTTGATCGTATTGAACGAGGGATAGCTGACTCTACTAAGATCTTTAAATAATTAAGCCTTTACAAAAGTCAAAGGTAAGAGGACATTCATCCAAAAAACAACAAGTAATGATATCGGTCTAGGACACTCATCACTAATGTCTGGTGTATAATTCCTTAGGAATGGTGATGCTGACGGGATAATGTAGGTTTTTGTAAGCCATTTTGAAGCCAAGGATATCAAAGGTTACATCACAGAGAGTAAGATCCAATACTAGGGAACTTTGCGGGCTTCTTTCATTCTTGGTTTTAGACAGATATTTTGTGTTTTCTTTGCAATACAGCTCTTAAGTGGGATGTACAATCGAGGTGGGAGTGGGATGTACAATCACTTATGATGATGTGAAATATATTACTTTTTTACCAAACCGAAATAAATGGGACAGCACTCTATCAATATAAAGTAAGGGCATGCAAAGTAAGGGGGCATCACCAAATGTTTACAGTAACAATCGAAAAGTACAGATTTTGCATATTTTGGGACAATACTAGCCCACTGAAACCCTTTGAATGGCTCTAAAGCATAACCTTTCTGGTTTCTTATTCCTAAAGATTGCTAATAACAGTCTTTCGGATAATCATGCTTCCCTTGGCTGCTTGTGCTTCCTTTCCCCAATAATTTTTCTCTCGAGTGTAGTATGTGTCACACCAATGGACCCTTGCCGTCTATCTTATATTTAACAGAAGTCCCTAAGATTTCCTATTGTTGTAACAGAAACTGCGTACGATTCAAACGTAAATGGTTAACCCCTCACCCTAAATATAGCCCTAAATGATTTCAAGGACTTGGACTTTTATTACAATTTAAATCCAGCTGTAAAGTTATGAAAGTTTTGCTGGCTAATTCTTTTGAGTTTTGGTCTTGGTACCGTCTAGCAGCTTTTTGTACAACTCAAAAAAGTACCTTAATACGTCAAATTAAGCCGTGTACTTAAATAGGCCGCACCTTCAAAAATGCTGCCTAATAAAAACGCGGCTTAAGTAATTGCGCGGCTTATTAAAACGCGGTTTGATTTATTGTAAGGAAAGCAAGGAGAGAAGAGGAACTGCCATTGGACCCATTGCAAAGATTTTAAAAGAGGCGTTGAGGAGAAAATAGGAATATTTTTAAAAAGCATTATATCTCAAACTATCCGTTGACTCCTGCGGCCTAATTGAACCCCCTAAAATGCTAATTTTTGTGAAGTGTGGCTCAATTAAAGCGCGGCATAATTTAATGCAGCTTGATTATATACGCCGCTTAATATGACGTAATAAGGTAGTCTTTTTAGTTACTTTGTCGACAAGATCCCTGTGTGATCTGTGCAAGGAGTAACGTCGTTATTGCCATATTGGGGTGCCACTGTTTTGGGCGCTCAAGGACCACTTTCGATAATTTTGTGGCAGGTTTGAAGTTAAAGCGAGTATTTGTCTCTCACGTTTAGGAGGAGGGTACGGAGCCGTAACAAGCATAGATTACAAATCGATTATACATGGTTTACTTATTGAAACTTTGCATCGTGAATTGATCGTTATAAGTTAAATATTGGTCCAGGTCGGGGAACTTTTAATCAAGGCTCATGATCAAACATGAGTCGATCATTCTCTTTTCAGAAATGAAAACGCGCCAGTAGTATGTTCAAACACAGTAACACACTTAAAACACTCTTTTAAGTATGAAACTTTGAGCGGCTTGTATACATAGAAGCCGTAGGACAAAGGCCTTAGCAGTAACTGAAATATTCTTGTCGTACGATGATGATAAATTCCGACGTTATAGTTATATAATGATACAATAATGACAACAGGTAGTGATACATTGCTAATCATACGACCGCAGATTTACCTATTGATTGTAAGGCAATCTCAAGGATCGTGTTGGAGATGCACTTTCCTTTTAAATCATCGTTCGATATTCATTACAGCCTTCATGTGATGATCGAGGATGATTAACCTCGTATTTGAAGGGTAGGCCTTGACTTATCCGAGTAAAACATAACTATTCTCTCCCAAAATATCCATATTTAAGCAAGCTACTAGCTGTACCTTTAAAATTTCGACAGTCCATTACAACTTTGGTGTGACTGGAAGCGAGCTAAAGGTTTCGACAATCACAATCCTCGTAAGAGAAACTATCGGCAAAAATGTCGTCGTCTTTATACCTGTTAGCCATCTGCTTTGTCCATGAGAGTTTAATACTTATGAACTATATGGCTGGCTATTAAGAGGAGGGAAGCTACCTCCTTCCTTCACAATTATTTGAGTAGGCTAGAAATAAAGGTCTGGTTATGAGGGCTCGTATACACTGATACACGGCTGCAATTGGCTGCAACCACAAACAAAGGCGGAAGAAAGACGAAAGGAATTGAAACAGAATTATATAAATTTTTTAGTGATATTTTTAAGCTACTTGTTAAATTTAGCGATTTAATTAAATATGAGAAAATGATTCTTCATTACTTTTTCCAATAGAATTGTTTACTCATTACTCATTAAAAATATTATTCAAATCGTTATTTATCGTTTTAAGAAGTGTCACGTTAGATGTTTCTGTGAGCCAGATGCAGTCAGAAGAAGAGTCAGATCTTGCTTACCAGCCGTAGGTTATCAACCTCTACTTTAACTAAACGACAGATATTGTCAGTTTCCAGTATATAGTAACATAAACACCTGACCATTACAACGTTGCATAAAAGAAAACCTACAACATTCCAGGTGGGCCAGTAGCTAGTGGGGAGAGATTTGAGGGCAATGCCCTTCCAAAAGTTTAGAATGCCTTACAGATTTTTTCCCACTTGATAAGATATTTCATGTAATTGTCGCCATAAAAACTCCTAGCATAGGAGTACCGCCGGCTCGCCTTGCAGTCTTACCTACCTTGTTTTCAGAATTGAAAATATCCACCATCTGACACAAGGACATGAAAAAGGAGGTATTGTTTCTAGGCATTGCCTTGTGTGCAATTAGGGTAGAGTTTGACCCTACAGTCTAAGTGAAGTTGCAATCGAGTGACCATTGACGGCAATGAAATAGTATGCGAGAGAACATAAGACAAATACTAACAAGAAAATAGCAAGGAAAGAAAAAGATGTGCTTTTACCACTTCCTTGGGTCAGAAAGTAAGCACCGAAATTTCTCTTCCTTTACAATCACATCATAATCATGCCATACTCCCTGAACTGAGTTTCATGAGACTTCCCCACGTCAAATCGTCCAATTGTGACGACTGTATCGTGTGTGAGATGGACACACAAAAATTTTTTGTATGTATATTTGTATATGTGTAAAGATCGTGTGGTTTAATTTGGGCCCAAAGGTCATTGATTTTTGTTAATTTTTAAACCTTTGCCCCTAACTTCTAACCCTAGGACTGTAAACGCTCTTAGAAAGGCCATTTGAAAAGACAAGACACAAGAAAATTTGATTTCAAGTTCTAAATGAGACAAATATCATGTGTACATATTTAAGTAAAAGGCCTGGTCGATTTTCAAGTCACCCCATCGTTCAAATTCGTTTCAAGATGATAAAAAAACCAGATACCCCCCTCCCAATGTAGCCTTGACCCCAAGCCTGGAATGCTGGCTATGGGTCTGATTACAGACGAAAATTAACAATTCAAGTCTTACCTGAGAGCGCAAGGACCGTATTTCTGTAGAATATTATAAATGTTCTTCAAACAATCTTCTGGTTGTGTCAGAGAATCTACGGCGAATTAATCTCGTAACCAACTCAAAGAAATGATTTGAATCCCCAGTCAAGTCTTTTCATAAAGCTGGATAACACTATTTTATGAGAGATTATGTAGATATTCATACTCTCCATTTTTTAATATTGTAGGTTATTTTGCACACGTGGAGTGATGTCTGAACAGAGACCACTCTAAATGTGTATTTACGTAAACATATTAGGCACTCTAAGGGTCACATGATGGAGCGTCTCAACATCAAATCTCTCTAACAATAGGTAGGCGACGCTTCTCCACCACGTTTCTCCGCATTTTCAATGGAAGAACTGTGGTTGAACGTTGTGATGTGTTTTGAAGCGGCGTTATGTTAAATTAAACTATGGTTTAGTTTAAAACAAAAGGCTACTGAGTATTAGGAATACAAAAACAAAATGTCTTCGTTTTATGTTCGTCCTCTATGTCGGCTCCATCACTGACCTTTGGCCTTACATTAGGTTCGCTGCCTCCAACAGTTAGGAACAGTGCATCTCACTTTAAAACAAAGCAATACTGTAGAACAAAAATAGTATTTACGAAAGAAGGGTAAGTAAGTATCACAGTCACTAACGTACGATAGAATACCTTGACAGCCAGGTAGCAAGTTGGCTTCCTTTGGTAGATGCGCAACAACTCTGAGGTTTGCGTTGACGAAGCTTTATGTTGTCAGATAGTGAGATTCGGAGAACGGTTGTAACATGCTTAAACAAACGGCAGGCTCCTAATTTAATTTTGGTACTATTTTTTAGTATTAGGAGCAAAAAGTAGCATTCCTGCACCCAAATAATCACCTTAACAGCCAGAATTTTCCTTGATATCCTAACAACGTCGTTGACTTTCTCATTCCTTAGCCAAACTTTTTACTACTATAAGAGCTTAATATTAACTTAAAGTGAATTTTTGCCGCCAACAGAAACACATGAGACTCAAAGTAGTGATGAATGGAGGGAAAAGTTTATGACCCTGTTATGGGTCCAGATAAAGAACTTGGACGGATTAGGCATTGGTTAAGACGTGACATGTGGGTCTTAACTAGTGTGAATCTTATATCCATACCTGTTTAGGACAGCTTATGGAAGTTTGGATCCGATCTGAAGAAGATCTCGTGTAAACACTTAGGATGAGGTCAAAATTTTTAAGCATCGAAATGAGGCAAAAACTAGCACTACGAGGTAACCTTGACCTGATTTCAGTACATCCTCTATTTTAACCGTACGTTTAGGCCTACACGTTAGTCAAAATAAACCTATTGCTCGTGTTTCAACCATTAAGGTGTTAGCTGAATTGCGATGTCTGCAGTGTCAAGTTTCTATGTCAGTGCAGTTCATATTATAATAGAATGAACCGTTGCTTCGACTGCTCGCAAATACACGCTGAGTTCCGGATCTGGTTCCACATAAACACACTAGAAAGTGGATCGGACTTATGTGGATCCGAACCTGTTTGGATTTGTACTCATGCAAACTGGGTTTTGCATTATTAATTAAGGCCTAGGTTTGACCAAAGCCGATGGAGGACTTCATAGAGGACCCTGGTTTCACTGAAACAATTTGCAGTCTGCCTGTCAACGGATCATTAGCTCAATGGAGCTGTTCTCTGCCATTGAACTTTTAATAAAAAGTCTTTTGTACTGTAGTTAGTGTTCTGTGCAAAATGCCATGTAGGAGATTCCTTTCGAGAAAGAGGCTCGTAAAGCGAGGCAATGGTGATACCCCTATTGCAAAACTTACCAAGCCGAATACTGCGCGACAATCGAAGGATTACCAACACACAGTTGCTGCAAGTGGTGCCTCAGGTCGCACTAACTGCTGCACGCATACCTAAAAACGAGAAATTCGTGGTTGAGTCACCCCATAGTCCTAAGAATCGTGGAGAGAAAGAAAGTACAAGAAATATAAAGGTTGGTGAATGTTTATTCTGATCATCCATGTTTTAGCGACAGGGTTAGCCTATAACATGACGAATGTGATGAGTGGGTGTAATTTGTAAAGTCACACTATCAATAATATCATATTTTATAGGTATTCGAGGCTTGTTAGGATTTAGTGGGTGTGTGCAAATTAATTTTAGGATAAAGAGCAAATTTTGAAGCCGTAGTATAGGCGCATTCTGTCCTTTGCCAAAATGTTTTATGGAGTGCGTTCTTTTGTTACGGGCCGCCGACTCTAAGCCAAGATGACGAAGTGTTAAATATTTTGTAGCATATTTTGTAGTATTATTCTTCGAGTTAATAGATAAGCCCAGCATTAAAATACTTTCTTAACATGAGAAGGGTTTGCTTTTAAGTAGACTAGCTCTTGCAAGTCTTTTGGGCTGTCTCTCAAGATCGGTGCCGATATCTAGTGAGAAATTCATGTCTTCATATTGCAGCAGCATGGGCAGCTCTTGTTTTAAGTTAGTAACTATGTTTAGACAAATTACTCTTAAATGCCGATGCCCGACAATTTTCTGATGAAAATCACTTTAAGGCGATATGTTCTATCTCGTCGATTTCTTCCTTCAGGGTGTGAGGGTTAGTAGCACCAAAAAGCACAAAGCCCTCGTTCGTTGTATTTGCAGGGAGAAGAGTTGTGCAGGATACGATCGTAATGTTGATGAATGGATGAGAGTAATGTTTAAATACCGTCTTAAAGTAAGATCAACCAATTTTTGAACGATCACATAGGTATTCGAGATTACTTTTTAGTAAGCTTTAAGATGGTAGGTTTACGTCTTTGCGGGATGTCTTTACAATTTTGTTAATCATGGCGTAGTAACAGTCACTGTAACGTCATCGGGTTTCTGTTTGAATGAAGTTGCAGGTAGGAGATGTACACATTTCCATTGAGTCCGACATTCTGATTGTGACCTCTTTGAAATCTATCGGAAAACTAGTTTTGCTTTGTTGTATGCACATTACCAACATTCCATTGTAAATATTTTATTCGTTCCGATGCTGGGATTCATGTGACATGTCAAATCTACTTGAATGAAACTGAGTATATATTTCAAATTTAACATGTATCAACAAAGATTTCACTTACAAAGAAATTGTTATTGTAATTTGAAACGACGTTTGAGCATGATCTTAATGTTATGGTAAGCTTAGAACTTTTCCTCATTATAAAAAATGAGTTTGTTCTGTAACAACAGCAGGATTCAGGTAGTACAGTTTATGAGTTCTGCAACATTTTTTTAAAAAATCTGTAACCGTATGTGGATCTTGAGGCACTTGAAAAGATAGAAGCGTATACATGATTTAGGTCATTGAGCTGTATGTGTGAAGATGAATTATTTTTATTTTTAGTGCTATTTGCAGGGTAGGTGCTGCGTAGAGAAAATTGAGAGAATTGTATACTGCCTCTGTTCACTTGCAGAGTTTTTTCCATTCAGGTTAGAGGTTTCTTCAAGTCTGTGCCAGAATTACCATATTGTATGGAAGTGAGACATGAGTAGTGAAGCGGTGTGATATCGATGGTTAGGAAAGGTTAGATAGATGTGTAACATCAGCCTGAGAGACAGTAAAAGTTAGTCTGAGTTAAGAAGCAGGCTAAGTATTCATAGCATTAAAGACATTATTTGGGTCAAAGAGGTTATAGTTGTTTATAGAGAATGACACAAGATAAGATGGATGCCCTCCTCAAGAAAGTTCCTCTCTTTCAGCCCAATTGCCTGTAATGTTTGAACCTGTAAGATTGGGAGAATGGTTTGATCATGTGCCCCAGGGTCACCATTTTTAGCACCTTTTAACACCACTCCTTGAACATGTAACATTTGCTAATACTCCTGATTTAATCCAGATGCATCAAGTATCATTTTTTTTATCCTGAGCTCTCCGTTACGTTTTTATTCTCTCATTTTTTTGTTATGGCCGAAGTCCACTGAGATATAGTTTCGTGCATCATAACCATAATGTTATTGTAAGTGGCATCTTCATCTTCTTGCAGGGTGTATTAAAATATTGTGCCCCAGATTAACCCATGGATGTACTTTTTCACATAAATTGTTCACCAAATGCACCCCTGTCGTAGCACTAAGACTCTTAAATATAGTACTCACTGAACTTCTGCAGGTGGCTCTAATCAATTCTGTGACCATGGTGTAACACTAGCAAAGTAATGAAAAGTATAATTATTGTCAACAAAGACAGATGAGAAACCATCTTGCTTGGAAGCTGTTAGTCATACACTTCCTTGCGCAATACAAGTAGGTTGTTTACAGTCTGAGTATTCCAGGAATGAAATGTCATTTCCGTTATTCAGATTCAGGGCAAACATAATGACCTCAGCATAGAATCAAAAAGGAAATACAGTATATATGTATACAGTATAAATAACAGGCCCTGAGGGGGAGGGGGGTCCATAAGAGTTAAAAGCACAAAAATATTTATTGGTCTCATAGAGGCCAGGTATTTTGGGGAGGCCCTGCCAATTTCTTTCTATTGTTCTTTTCTGTTTTATGCCTTGCATTTTCCTTTGCAGGGGCTAGGGCAGTGCCCACTTATATATGACATTTCTTGGAGCTTAGATAACTTTAAGACTGGATGCCCTTCCTGTCATCACCGATGGTCCTTTGGGGAATCGAACCAGTGCCCACTAGCATAAAAGACAAGTGAACTAGCCGCTGGACCATAATATCATGAGAAAAATTATTATCTGTATTGTTAAAATTAACATTGACATTTTGCACCTTGTTTGCTTTTTAACTGTACCAAAATCTGAACTCTGATCCAAAAGGAACGTACCATTCTTTGGGGGGGGGGCTGAATTGGCTATTTCAAGCCCCATACTGAGGTCTATAATTATACTTACAGGAAATTGAGCCACAACATCAGGAGGAAGGCTTATAATGAGGTTTAAAAGGCATATATTAACTTAAGTGGTCTTGGTAAAAGCAATGCCAAGGAAAGTTACTGGCGACAAAACACTGCAGTTCTGTTAGGAATAATTCCTATGAACTCAATTAGATGTTTAAGTCATAAATTGCACACCTGATTACTCAGAGGCAGGTCCATAGTCAGGGTTCAAAATTGGAGGAGGGAGGTATTCTGAATTAGGGAGGGGGTCTGACATTGCAACTATTACACGAAGCTTGTAGATGTTGAGTTTTAACAGGAGAATTTAGGGCTAAACCCCTCTATGGCTCCCTTGCTATGTGTATTTTCAGAAGGAATCATATCACTTGTACAATATTTTATGTTATGTGCTTTACCTGTCAGTTGTAATGAGCCACATGACCATCTGCTAATATGGGGATGTATTTCTTGTAGTTATGGGAGCAGGAAACTCAAATATTTTTATGTGGCTTAAAACCAAATAATGACAGGTATCACAAGATCAGGAGGACAGGCTTAAAATCTTAAGCCCTCAGAGGCACTTCAGTGGTATGTCTGTTTTCCAAGTTAGCTTTGCACAAGGTTTTTTGAATTACAGTATGCTAAAGTTAGGCTCGCCCCTACAATAGAAGCCTTACCAGCCTTTAATCTAAATTTCAATTACTAGATCATTGATGCACTTCCCATTGTAGTGGCAGTTTGTTCTTCCCACCGCAATATCTCAAATACCAAACAAGTAATACCCTCAACTTTAGCAGATTCTCTCTGCTGATTTTTTGTTTGCTGTCCACCTGACCTGAGTACCAGGAATGGTCCAAACTATTAATGACCTGTAACATCATTATATGGTGATATTGAGTCAAGTACTTAGACATAGAGCCAAGCTCTTTTTCCTCAGTATTCATCATGGACCTGTTTACAAACGGTTGACAAACCTTAATCCAAGCAGAGTATAGAATCAGTTTGATCTTCTCTTAAAGTAAAATACTGATTAAAGTAGAAGTTGAGAATACAGGAAACAAGAAAACTAGAAAAATTGTCAACATATATAGAATACTTGCTATTTAGAAGATCTATTTTTATCACCAGGCACAAGGAATGAATGGTCTTTTCATGAGATAAGAGAGAAATCTGACTTATCTTATTTCAAATTTAAGCTGATAGTGGAAATCCGGTGTCATATAGTGATAATGTCACATCCAGAAAACACCAGTTCTGTCTCTAAAAGGTTGGTGTGAAGAAGGGCACTCAGCTGTAAAACATTAGTAGTTGTAGTGAGAGTCGATGACCAGACAAACTGCGTAAATGGATCAGATTGGTAATGAGCATTCACATCACAAGGTACACAACTTTAGGTTGAGCTTGGTCAGTGTCAATGTTAGCTCACTAAGATGCTGTGCATGTAAGGTAGTTGAAATATTAAAGTGTAAATCTTTTGATGACTGTTGTGTTCAGGAAGTCTGGTGGAGAGCAGCTTCAGCCAGGTTTGAAGAAAGTATTGGGGTGACATATAAGCATGTCTGGATTGCTTATAGTGATGGATACAGAGGAGTACGTATCTCCATAGCAGAGAAGTTATTTGACGTCAACTTTTGAAACCTTGCACATAATTCCACTTGTCACTGATGGTTCCTACTGAAACATCTTTTCATTTTATCCTGTTAAGTACAGGTGACTGCTTGTGTGACGAAAGTCAGTGAGAATTTTGTGGATTATTGTTATGACAATAAATAATCATAAATCTATCAATTATTTTATCAGAATCACAATCCTAAATTTTGTAATATTTTTAATTTTAGTGTTGAGTAGCCCATTTGTACTTCTCAGTTCTATGGCTGTCCTTCAGCTTCAACATAATATTTGTGTATGAATACGTACTGCAGGTTGTAGAAGAAATTTGTAGTTTTGAAGAATACTAGTGAAAGAGAAAATATGTCACCATTGGGGAAAAGAAGTAACAATCTATGCATTCACAGCATGTGTCCTATCAGCTGAGTTATGATGAGCACTGATTATATGATGCTCCATTTGTGTAGTTAACACATTTACTTGGTCTCAGAGTTTTTGATGGAGTCAGACGAAGTTTAGTGAAACAGGATTAAAATCAGCTGATTTCTAGCGTGCTTGATGAAAGGGATTTAAGATCATGCTTATACAAACTAACCATAAGTATTTATATTCTTGTAAGTTTAGAGTAGTAATTTCAGGAAGATGTGCTGCTTCCAAAAACAGAACAGTTGTTGGAGGGAAATAACTTGTTAATATAAGGAACCAATAGCACTATGCATCACTTTCTACAATACTACCTTACAATGTAAAGAAGAGAATTTCAAGGGAGCTGAAATGAGTTTAGTTGAAATCTAAAGCTATTTTTCTTCTCTTTTTTTTCAGGAAATATCTAGGCTTTGTCATAAGTTAAACAATTGTAGACATGGATTCACAGGAGCATTTGGTTGATGGTCTTGTACCACACTCTAAAGAATCATTAGATCCTGGAACTCGTGCAAGAAGAGCAAGTGTAAAGTCAATGAACAAGGTCACAACGCCTTTTCCTGAGATAGAACCAACTACGAATTACTTAAGCGAATTAGCTATTGCAAAGAAAAATATAGTGCAAGATGTATCAAAAAGGTCTGATGATGATAGCAATTTTGAAGAAAGAGTTACAATTATGAAGGGAGCTATAAAAACTATTCTCCACTCCGTTGGGGAGAATCCAGAAAGAGAAGGTTTATTGGATACACCTGAGAGATACGCAAAAGCTATGATGTTTTTTACAAAAGGATATACGACATCGCTACCAGGTATGTATTTTCGATGTGAACCACTTTCCCATTGTGGACCATTTCTCCCAAGGTTCAACAAAGGTAGTTCTTAAATCTGGAGTGTTATTTGTAACATCAAACCACAGTAGTTTAATCCTTGGTTGAAGAAAATCTGTGGATACGAAATGCAAGGCCTTGAATTCAGTGGTGGACAGAGAAAATGGTCCATCTAAAATTACAATGTTCAAATAGGCTTCTAAACTCTCGAAATTAAAACGCTTGTGTGGTATTGAGGAGGCTCAAAACCTAGTCCACGCTTATAGTTAT
>JAAAKM020001718.1:0-14281 GCA_010016025.2 Alatinidae sp. Z8VKAUB7J3 | reverse complement strand
CCCGCCCCCATGTATGAGAAGAGCCAAAAAGCCCATGTAAGGTAGGGTTAAAAGGTACGACAAGAATACAATCCAAGTCGTTCAATATTTCAAGTACTCTATCAATGGAATTTACAAACAGCACTTAGAGCTTTTCACTACAGCACAGTTTTTGTTTGCTTAATATTCACTGTAGGAACGATCTGCGTATCGCCTTACTTCTGTATATTGATACAAAGGACGGGTTGTTAGAAACATGAAACAATGAGTCTTATTGTGGTAGCTTCAAGTTGACAAGTGTTTGAAGAAGTGACATCTGAATTTGTAAGGTCTATTTGCCAACTGTTCCAAAGAAAACTCGTACAGCTATCAAGACCTGTGATTGTTTATCCTACATGTATACATGTACAACATCCACCAGGAAGGCTCCCGATCCTGAACAGTTGGAAGTTCCATCCAACTTTAAGTAATTAACATCACAGTAGAGCAGCTTGAACTGAGGATGGGATACTGGGTCTGAATACCAGTAAGAAAATTACATGTCTATCAGCATGATTAAGAAGTTACCATTTCATCAATACAAGATGATTACTGACTTCCACAAAGAGATAGAAAACATTCTTACCTCCGGTTTCATCACTGCAAATCTTTCAGCATCTATGTCTCCCTGGAGAACTTTCACTTTCAGATCTGGATTTTTTTTATCTCTTAAATTCATAACACGACTTTTTATTCTGTTCTTGTATTTGGTCCCTGTATCACTTCGAAACTCCGTAAAAACAGCTAATACGATGTCGTAAAGGAATAAAACTTTGGCAGTACATATTTATATGTTCACAATCTGAAACATGAGTTTCACCAGACAGATCTATTATCAAGGTACTCCCTGAAATATGCAAAAGCCATTCTGGCTGGAATATTTTAAAGGCATATGCTAACTTTAAAAGAATAAAACAATGATGTGTGCAAATTTCTCTACTGATTTCCTTGTAAGATACACAACAAAAATAAAAAGGAACTGTGCTTACCAAATCACCATCTAAGACTACTGTTATCATTTGAAAAAGCGTATGACATGGTCATTTTCATACTTCATGTACCTCTCGAGGTATATTTAATATCGCATTCTACTAATTAGTTATCTAAAGAATTCTGTTATTGTGGAGTTTTTTTAGAGGGCGTGCTCTCCTTTTCGTTTTTGGAGGTTGTGTTTTATCCGACACGAGCATATTAAAGGTGGTGCAATACATCAAATGATATCATATCTCTGGAAGGGAATGAGGTGTTTTGAATAACGAAGGAAATCATTGTGGCTATCCTTTTGGGGCATTTTTGAGCCTAACATTAGCAATATGGACTAAATATTGGGCTGGGCTCCAGAAGCGGCCTTACAAGGGTGTGACTACCTTGAATTGCATAGTATGATAGGGTTGTCCCACAAAAGTATGCTACAGGGACAAAGCAAACAAAAGGAACATAAACAATTGGGTAAAGAAGGCTACGCAGGCAAAGGATATGAGATATTAGGACCACAAAGAAATACAAGGTCTTGTTTTTGAGCATCAAGTGCCATACACGCTTTTCTGAAAATTGAGCTACCAAATCGTGATTTCAAGTGACTATTTCCTTTCACAGTACAGTCATAGCAGCTTTTAAAAACGGTTATCCAATGAAAAAGAACTGGATGATATATAACTGGTTCTTATACAACCATTTGGAAAAGTTAAGAAAGTCCTCATTATTTAAAAAGGATACCATGTTCAATTTCTGTTGCTTTTCCTTCCACATCAGCATCTGCAGCAAATTAAACAGTTACAAATATTATTACACCTTCACACCAATTTCCCCCACTTACAACTTCATAACACCAAATGTAGATCAGGTTCAGGTCGGCCTCTAATTGTTTTGAAAATATGTTACAAATGGTAATGCACGTTCGCAGAGCATCAGGTTTCAACTAATTGGTTTTAAGATTGTTATTTAAAGTAGCTATTGCCACATTCATTCGTAGCATCTTAGAGCATTAACAGAGTCAAAAATTAACTTTCTATCGTTGGTACTCTTACGAGAAAGTCAGAAGTATTGGAGGGTGCTTCTTGTTTGCAAGGGCAAATTTACCGCCTAACAATGCTTTGTTGTTAGGATTTGAGTATTCAGTATTCAACAGGACGTGGGGGCTTGCTGATGCGTTCATTGTCCAAGAAAATATGCTGGGAAACCACTATCATGGGAAAAACCTGTATACATTTGAGCATTATCTACTTAAAAATTCAAAAAGTAGAGTATTCATGTTGTTTACGTCTACTCTATTAGCTAAACTACCTCTCCTCTTAATTTAAAGTAACTCTAACTCAAGTAAGATAATATTTGGTGTAATGTAAAATATAAAATGGAACCCATACCAACTACTAACTTAAACCCTTTCATCCCATTTGTATGTTTCTAAAACTAAGTATTAGCTCTTGTATAATTAAGTCATGCATATTTATGTTCCCAGACGTTTGCTACTGATGCACATAATTCAAAATCAATTTGTACATAGTAACTACTGTTCTCAAGTTAATCTACCAGTACCACTGGCTAATTTAAGAAATTTCTTTTGAAAAATAGTATCCTTTTCAAGCAGGATCCATAAATGTAAGTAAAGCACTACTTGCTCTGACTCTGCTAAAAAGGTTTCAGCTCAGATCCACATTTAACAAATGCATTTCAAAGGGCCCAAAAATTATATCTCCGCATCTTATACTACCACAAAATATATGAAGTTGCCAAGATGTTATATACTTCTCATGCTCTGAAGCACACTTATGGAGGAAACGAAATGGATAGCCTGACAACTAAATAACATTACATGTTGTTGTGCAATTATTACCATTGCACCCTACCATTCAATATTATTTCAGTGTATCAAGAATTTGACTTACTGGTGTTCATTGAGTAGCATACCTGGCAATTCATCACATTTTAGTGAATTGGCTAACATGGATATACAGCGCTCTCGTACAGCAACATCCCCTTTCAGTGGAGGAAATGATACTGTTGAATGTTTTCCTGAGTTGTTCTTTGGAGCCGGTTTAGTAGAACTTTGACTACTTTTCTGTTCTCCATTCTGTGACGCCTGAGAGAACTGTGACGATGAATTACTGTTTTCACTCGAGGGAATCCTTGACAATCCACTAGGTTGCTCTGATGACTCTTTGTCTTGTGACGATTTACTGTTCTTAGTTTTATCTTGACTGTCTACATTAAAACATAAATATTGAAGACCTACTAAGTTATAATGCTGCAGTTTTTCATGTTGAATGATATATATGTTAAATAGAATATTTCCTTATTCTAATAAAAGCTATACATAAAAAATTCAATGTTACATTCTACTTTCCAACCTGAGAAATAAGGTTTAAAAGAAACTTTAGATATTTATTTTGACAGAGTCAAATAGTATCTTCACTGGAGATTTTAGAACAATATGTTCAGGTAACAGATTTTCATTTTCTTGCTGAATTAAAAAACAGCATTTTTTCGTAATAGTTTCTTTAAATTGCAATTGTGTCTAAACAAATGAAATTGAACAAAGCAAGAGAACAACATTGATATAACCATTGGGGACTTAGAAAAAGCATAGTAGGGGCACAGAGGCTTGCTAGAACTTGACAGCATATCCCACAACTTTACAGTATGTATCAATGTGACCACTGTATCAATCAGATGAGTAAACAATTCAATAAGGTTCAGGAATGTTGTGTCTCCTTTTCATAGTCATACAAAACATGTAACTATGTGAGCTCAGAAAGCTTATTCAGGTTTGCACATAAGCCATTGGTTTCCTGCAGAAAGCATCTGTCCCTTTCTACAGCCCACTGTCATCCTTTGTATTCTTTTACCAGCCATCTTATTGTCCAAATAGAAGGGAAGTTTTTAAAATATTTTAAAACATTAGGGTTGAGCCAGAGACCAAAAATCGCAAAACGATATGTATTACTGCACCTAAGGTCAATAGTGTACAAGGTAGTGCACCAAAATGAGTTCCAATATAGAAATTTATGGTTACATCTTGTTAATATAGAGACTACATTTTTAATGGAGTCTAAATACTTTGAAAGAAGCTACATAGAGATGAGGGATATCTAAATATGGAATAAACAGGCCATAATTGCCAAAATTTCTAAAATGGACATTAATTTTCAATCCATGAGCATTGTTTGGCTTTGCTAAAAAACTGTAAAAATGAGCTCAAAATATTATGGCAAGAATAGTCCCAATGTTGCAAAAAATCAATAAAAGCATAATCTTTACAAATTAACAATATATACAGTGGGGTTAACAATTCACTACGAAACTTATTATAAAATCCAAATAGGCATATTGTTCTTGTAATCTCCTATCTTCCAATAGTGTTACACGGCGGAATTTGAATCTTTAGCATCTTTTAGCAATCAACTGTAGCAGGATCCCCACATTTCAATATGTCATTTGGCATACATTTAGTAACATTATCATTGACAACTCTGTCTCAAATCATATTAACACATCAACATTTTCCAGCGTTTCTCAAATTGCCACACATAGCTCATTCATGGTAACTTTGTCTTCTTAATTTGTTTGAGAAGATTGCACAGGACCTTCAGGGGACTCGTGTGGTGAACAGTCTCTACTTCAGGAAATGTAACACCGGTATTTGACACAACAAAATAACCAAACCTAGATCTTGCTCAAATCTTACCCTTATTGAAAAAAATGCATGATGGATGACATGACACTATGCCAAGTTACATAACTTACTACTGACACGGATACCAAAGTAAGTGCAAGAATGTTTGATGAAGATCAAAGATACTAGTTCAAGAGTCAAGAGGAAATCACTGCAGCAGGCCTTTCGAAAGGATAGAAAACTCATTCACCAAGGTACGCATCTGGATGGCACTGATTGAAAAATCACAATGGCCTATCACTATCTGTAGAAAAGATTAATAAAGTATATATGGAAGATGTCCCAGATGGAAATACTTCTCAAAAAAGTATGGGTGGAGAAGATTGCTAAGAATATCTTAGAAAAAACGAATGCAAACAACATGATATTGGCACACATTTTGTGAGCAAATTGGTAAGCACACAATATTTGGCATTAGCTGAAAATGCTTTTTAGTGGTGCAAATCAAAATCTGTGAGCCTTACCAATAATAACAATTTTCATGTCATTGTAAAGCTAGCTAAAATAACTGCACCTTCGTCTGTGCCAATGTCATGCCAATGTAATTACTCCTGTAGGGAAAGGTCAACCATCTTTGTATTTCTTTTCCATTGTTACCTATTCTATTCATCTTCCCCTTGCAGGCTTTCCCCCTCCAAAAAAGCATAAACAAAATCTCACCAAGATTTCCTTTTTCTCCCTAAACTATTTTTTTAATTGCACTAGTACCTACATAGACTTCTTGATTTAGTTACAGTTTACTTGGCCATACTATCTTTATTTCACCTCCTTTATCCTTTCTCTATAGTTGGCTACAACTGAACCTTTCTTATTCTCTCACTCTTCCCATGTTCGTGCTAGCTGGGGCATGTTGTCTACTTGCATAATCACATCTCAGTCTTTTCCAGGACTCTGAGCTCTACAGTACTAGTGAACAATTTGTCAGCCGTATAAATGTTCCATCATTCATGCCTCACTGCAACACCACTTTTATTACTGTATGGGGACATGATCTGTGCACACCTATGGTGCATAATGTCCTTCCAAATATCCCAAGATATAAAATGAAGTCTTACCTAACAATTTTTTCCAGCTCTTGATGAGTGTCTTTGCTAATGACTGAATGTCATCTTTAGAACTTGCTTTTCTTAAAACATTAACTGACATCCCAATTCTTGTTTTCTGTTTATAAAAAGGATAAAAGTGGAAGTATAAAATAAAACAATATTATATTTGCAACCTTTGCTATCAATATTAAGTCCTTTGCTCCCCACCATAACTGTTACATCATTTGCATCCCTGGAAATTATGTAACCCTAACAAAATTGTCTTAATAGATATATAGCAACTCTTAAAAATAAACCTTGTGCAGACTTAATAACAGTACATCTATATCATACTATTCATTGTCATCTATGAATTTTACTGACTAATTAAGGATACATATACTTTTATATATATACATATATATATGTAGTACTCAGCATTTATCATATATTTATCACGGAGTGGAGCATTACGACAATAGCTTGCTTTTCTTTTTTCACTAATGGAGCTGATGGGATTCGAACCCACGACCCATTGGTTTGAAAACCAACACCTTAACCATTGATGGTCCAAGTCAATCTTGTCATATTTTTGCCTTCCCTCAGTGGGTAAGGGGAAATTCATGTTTAAAGCTTTGCATTTCTAAAGGTGGAAAACAGTGTGTTTACAGCAACAAGATGATGCGGTAGGTACAAGAGCAAATTGGGTAATCATGTTTCATAAACAATTTTGAAAATCTTTGATCTCAGTCTCATAATGTCAGTATGATGCCTTTCCATAGTGCTTGCTTATGAATGTTAGCAACAAGGTGAATAGAGCAACAGAATAACTCAAGGAAAGATGCCAAATGTAGGAATAACTCAAGGGAAGATGTAAACTATATCTTCACAATATTTCACCTTCTTAAAGACTTCTTCACATCAGGTCCACTCTTTTAAGTTTAGTCTATTTCCAGTGGACCTAAAGATGCTTTGAGGAACAAAAAATTCTCAATAATGCAGTTTCCTTTTCCATGTCTTGTCTTGAGTATAAATGTTAAGAATATAAGAATGTAGAGCATGCCTCTTTTCAAAGGCATTATAATTATGTTTCTCCTACATGTAAGCCTATATACCTGGTACCGTACTGTTCTGATGGGGTACATAGCGTATAGCATCTTTACCTGTCATCACAAGATGGTAACTGCTTTATAATAGACAATCATGTGTATATGTTGCCAACTAACAAAGGTCAATAATCATGCACAATTTCCCAAATATGAGGATGTTTAGTTAATAAGTACATATACATACAAAACAATGAGTATTAGCACTGACCTGCAAAATCTCTAGGGAAATTGGAATGTCCCTGAGGCGCTTTAGTAAGTCCATAGCTCCTTCACCATCCTACAAAAAAAATGAAAATTGCCATGTAGATCACATATAAAAATAAAATATGTAGCCAATTACACTTCCAGGTTTTAATCCTATGGTAGACATAAGTAAATTCACATATGTAAACAATAATGTAAGTATATATTTACATATGCTCATATGTTTTTCATGATACTTCACTAACCATTCATTGTCAACAAAAACTAAAGATATATATATTATATTTGCTTTTAAAGGTAGAGGTTGAAGAAAATTTATGTTGACTTTAATACCCCATATTTCATACAAAATGATTAAAAAGCCTGTACCGGTATATACATAATTTATGTTTAATGAATACTGGCAATCTAAAACCATCTTAGTGTGAGAGTTTGTTGTCAATTTCTGAACATTTTCTAACTGTCATAATTTACAAGATCAAAACCAGGAAGCTTTTCTTGTATTTCAACTAGTATTGCAGTACATTCTTATGTGGCTAAAAAATCATCAGCTCTAAAGAAAACCACTAGTATATACTTCTACTATATGCCTTCGATATAACCAAAATCAATGCTTTCCCTTTTAATGGGTTTGTAGTCCACGTGGATGGCTAAAGAATCCTTAACCTCACAGCTATTTATGGAAGATATTCATTTTTCAACCCACTTGTTGTCTTTCAGGAGTTTTTTGAGTCCAGGATGTAATTCCTAGGTTTCTTCATTTGGGCATCACTTGCAGTTTCAAGTGTCATGGATGCATTTCATGTATTTGGGTCAAATTATCCATCAATTTCATAGTTGCCTCTTGGGTCATCTGGGAGCTTAAGCCTTCATTGGGAAAAAACTCTCTAACCCTAATTTCTGTAGTATTTGCACTCATTGCGCTGACTGTAACACACATATTTCCATTTCAAACTTTACCTTTCTTAATTCAGCCTCTACTGAATTTGGTCTCCTTTTCAAAGAAGCCTCCTTCTGTATAAACTTAAATCTAGCTTGAACTTAATGATACCTTCAATAAATCTATCTCTCTTAAAACTAACACTTCATTTTCCACCTTGTTTCTATCCTTACGACCCTTATTTTCCTCCTCAAGTGTAATCAATACTTTACTATTGTTTGTGATATTTGGTATATATTATCTTAGTCCTACTTTATTAACTTGTTTTTTCACATTTGTTATCCACCTTTGAAAATTATGCGAGGAAACATTGAAAGCTCAGGATCTAATTCAGTCTGTATTTTATTGTGTTAGCATCATGATTCTTTTGTGGCCTTTATGCTGAGTTTAATATTTAACATAAGATTACATTTTCTGCCTGGCTTATCTATCACTGATACAAGATATGATATACCCCTTATCTTAGAATGGCTTTCAGCTATGGTTTTTGATTAGTTATTAGCAACAAAATATAGAATATAATTTGTTTCACTTGTTGCTTACCTTGTAAATGGTATAGTAAAATAGTAAAGTTATTTAATTGTCCTATCATATGATACACATTCTAAGTGAAATTCCACAACTAAGTTGTGCTGGAAAAGTGTAATTAAATGTAACATACTGAATGAGAGTTTTGCACATACGCTGGTTAATAAAATTTCATATAAGCCTATACTTTTTTACATAGCATTATGGCTTCATAAAAAGTAGATACTTTTCAAGATACACATACAAGATGTATCAGAAGAAGACAGCACATCATTGGGGATGGATTGCCACTTCACTGCATATTGATGATCCTTTTTTGTAGTTCAAAACAAAACATATATTCTCTTACCTTCGAAAATGATAAATTAAGCTACTAGTAACATTTATGGGGCCCTTAGGATTGGGTTTATTTTTCTCTTTTATGTAAAGGGCTAAGCCACACTTGTGAGAATAGTATATAATCTTGCAGAATTGAGCTGTTTTGATGTATATACATTAACTTACAATTACTGAGGGCCTGAAGGACTTTAATTTGAGCTTGATAATAAATTTGATGGTTTTGACAGTGGTTCTATGATCAAGTGCAGTATATGTCTGCTTTAAAGCAGTTGATTATAATGTTATTTAATATTCATGATCAATTGTAATTTTAACACCAATCATTGCTTGAATAATCATACCATCTTCATGCCATTATCTGTGCCAAGGCAGTCATTTGCCTGTCACTTCCCATGAAAGAAATTATTGCAGTGCCTATTCCATCCGATGGAGCTTTGTTTAGATCTTTAAAATAGGCCTACATATGTATAGTTTCATTTCTTATAGCACTATCAATTGAAGCCTTCTCAATTTAAATGTGTATACCTACATCTACCGAACTGATCACTTCTATGGCATTTTCCTAAAGCTCAACAATCTGAAATGAGTAATTCTATAAATTACCAGCTACTTGTACTCTGCTCTTTTGGAAAACACCAGTTGGTTAAACTTACTAACAATAGAGCTTTGTTATTAAACTGACAAAGAGCTCTTTAAATTACGGCTATGGAGCGTAATCACTCTGCTAGAACCCCCAAACCTATCTTACCTTATCCCCTTTTCAGTAACCTCCCTCTCTCCTAATCCATACCCAAACAAAAGTTTCGTAAAGTTGGGTAGTACTGCTCCATAAAAATTGCTCGATTTGCGCCAATCCAATCTGAATGTTTAGATAGACTTTACATAATCTTACTACTACGAGCATATTTATATAGTGATATTGTTTACAGAAAAAAACTTACAGCTTTGCCTTGCGACACAAGCTTCTCCAACTGCCTTCCAATCTGAAGAACATCTTCCTCCACGGGCATCTTGATTTACTTGTACCCTTCAAAACAAACTACTAGACCTCAGATTCGGCAAACCATGGAACGCTCTTGGGTTGTAACAACGAAACAAAAACAAAAATTTAACCAAGAGTCACTGCTATTTGAACGAGAAAATGAGTTGTGATATCAAAATACTTTTAGGTGTTATTTCAAACAGAAATAAGTACTTCAATAACTAGTAGCAACTCAAAATTAGTATTTCTCCTTTTCAATGTTGTTGATGCTCGCAGCAACATGTGTCAATGAACGTTGCCGCCATATCTATTTGGCGCATTTGCGCATTTGTTTTCGTTTGTTCCCGCTGACCTAGCGCACTGTATTCTCACTACACTGGGGTTCCGAAACTCTTCCTGGCGGTACAATCATTAACCTTTTTAATTTGAATGGATTATGCACCCGTCACCATGGGCGGGCATGAGGGGCATTGCCCCCTCATTTTAAATTCCCCCCACCCACCCCTCTAAACAATGATTTTGAAAGTTTTCCTTTTTGAAAATGGTTGAAATGGTTGAATAGAACTCCAGTAAGAAAAGTAGGCCTAGGATAACATAATATAGGCAACTTTGTCCTTGCGGCCAGGTTGCTTTTAAGGGCAGCTTTGAAACGTGGGCGCAAAACCAAAGTCCCAGCAAAAGCCTGTATTAAACTCTGCATTTAACAGGCAGCTTTGAATTGCGAACTACGGGCATTAATCGGCAGTCCTTGGCCATAAAAACATCTGTGATACGGGCAAACAGTGACATCCTCGACGGACTAGACGTGTCATTGTCAACATCTGCCCAGCTAGCTCAGTCGGTAGAGCATGAGACTCTTAATCTCAGGGTCGTGGGTTCGAGCCCCATGTTGGGCGCCAAAAGTCAACATCTGCCCAGCTCGTGATGCAGACATGATTGATAGTAAGATACTATATAAAGACGAGAAATGGAACAAACACTACCTTTCGTTTGAGACTTCATCTTTCGTAGGACGTCTTTCTTCATCAAGTATCAACTCCTCTCAAATATAACTACACAATCATTATACATCGCTGGGTATAGGCGTGTTCGTGCCCTCGACCCGGCGTCTCGTGGAAGAGAGGTTAGTAAAACTACACTGTATTTAGAGATGTGGAACACACCTGTGACATCAGCAACATGATGCAACAAGTGACGGTCCCGTGTATTGCACCTTGGATAGAGTGACAGCAATGAGTTGCTTAAAACATACTCATTCTGTGTGATCTCTCTGAGAGAATCAGCAGCTTCACCTCCAGTAGCAGAACCCACAGTAGCCACGGTAGAGACAGAGGATGATCAGTCTGCAGATCCTCCAAATCCCAAGTATGAAATAACAGATCTAAAAACTGCTATGCATTACATTAGCCAGCTTAAGTTGTTTGCATTAGAAAAGAATGACGGACATTTTATGATCCTCTGTACCGAGAGAGTCGACTTTTTAACAAGTCAGCTTGTTGACACTCGGATGCACGTGAATTAGTTCGTTGATAACCAGCATGTTTACATTATCATGTTATGTTTAATATTTTGCTACGTAAATTTCTTAGATATTTATAACATATTTTAAGTTAATTTTTATGTTTTGATTTTTCTAAACTAAAATCTAATCACAACGATTCCTGACTAACTTTAGTTTATTATGACCAAAATAACGTATAATACACAAACGTATTTAATAATAAGAGGTGGGATGAGAATTTCAAAATCTTCATGTTAAGGCCAGCTTGGTAATAAGGGCATTTCAATCCTGTCCGACGGCTGGACGCAATTCACAGAGTTGCCTGTACTTGATCTTCTACTAGTGAAATTAATGATCAAGTCAGGCTTTTCACCTTGAGGCAATACGACTGTTCCGTTTTGAACTCATAGACCGGTCAATTCCAGGTATAACAAAGTTGGAATTAAAGATTTGTTACAGAAATTGTTTGAAATGATGAGGTTACTTTTAAATCCATTTTTGATACAAAAATCACGCTCCACGTAACAAAGAAAGGTGCTATGGCTACTCATCTCTTGAAAGACAGAGTGGTAATATCCACAGTCTTACGATACTATGCAAGTGGACACCTTAAGACATAGTGCTTAAAATTATTGACAATCCATGGAAGAGCTGAAGATGCGATTCGTTACTACTTAGCAAACATTTTCTAGTTATCGAGAGTAATATGATACTATTAAACCATATGCAGTGAGACCCTAAAATCTTTTGGAGCTATCACGAAATGCATATTTGGTGGCTACTATTTTTATCGAAGGATTTTCAAACACATTGGCATCTTGTTTCCATCTATTCAGGTCCACTTCACAAAAGCCATTGAGCGAAAGTGAAAGTTAAAAGTGTCTCATTCTCCACGCTAACTAGTTCTTTGGATTCTTTTAGGATGATAATGGCACACCAGCCAAAAGCGAGTCTAGTTCTTCTTGAATGTGTGAACGAATACGCTTGAACCATGGTTACGAGAACATGTTCAGAAAAGCCATTGTTTCAAGCTTTTGCTGAACTATGTAATTTTCTGTTGGAAACTTGGAAAGTTGTTAACATGTACTCGGTTGTAACTTTGGTAAAAATATCTGCAATCTTTCCTGACCAAAATTCGTACAATCTACATGCTGTGGCTAATTCAAGAAGGAAAGCACAGGCATTTTCTAAATACATTTAATTACAATTTCTAAAGATTCTTAAAACATGGTTGAGAATGTAGTCCCATACAACTGCAAAATTAATCGTTTTATCTGAGCCGTATGTATCTGAAATTATAGTCACAAATACGATAAGGAAACTTTTGAAAATGCCAATGCTTACAGATACGTAGTGTATATTGTTTTGGTTTGTTAACTAACCTATTATGGATGTAACAAGAGAGAAACCAAAGAAAGTTAATCATCTTTTAAATGTCCTTGGGCTTAAAAATTAAGAACACCCACGAAAAGATTACAGGCAGAAACTCCAATTGGGTTTGCTTATAAATATCTTGATTGGTGAGCAACTTCGACCAATTCTTTTTATTTATGTGTTACATATGAATTTAAGTATCTGATGTCATTAAAGGCACCACTTCATGTTTCTATTTTCCCCACCTCTCCCATGTATGAGGGTATATAAGTTAGAAAGAAAAGAGATGACCATAGAGTTTTACTTACGCTATGCCTTCTCAGTGACATTTTATCAAATATCAAATGCCGTGGTTAAGGCAGCTACGCATGCAACAGGGAAAATACACTAACACACAGGGACAGGGCTTGCATAAGGTATTTTGGGCTGAAGAATATAAAAAGAGTCGATGCCCCACCTAACTTGGCCCCGCGTTGCTTCTTTTACAAACGTTTTTTGCGGTGCTCTTTTTTAGTTGTAAGAACAGATTTTGTTTCCTTGCATTATTTCACATTCTACTCACATTCTACTCAACTAAAATAAACTTTTTAAAAATATATGACAAGGCTACGCGGCCCCTGTATTGTGGTCTCTTGCAACAAAAGATCATGAGCACACTATTTACCCCTGGCAAGTGTTTTGTCCCAACTCCCACTTCTCACCCTTAACATTTTTTTGAGAACTATTTAAGTTTATTAGGTAGTTAACACAAGTAAGTGGTCGTCAACATTTATTCTACTTTGAGAAAATAGTTTAGATTACAATTACAAAGAAAAATCCTCTACCTAGCAAACTGGCCACGTCTGAAAACAACCTTTCCTTGCTATTTATTGCTATAGGATTGTACCAAAGTGTGCGGTCTCTGTTGTTCTGCGATTGGAAGTCTCTTCCGGCAAATCACCTGTCTATTCAATCTTGAGCTCAGTAATCCGTTTCGCTACCGTCGCTTAGCTTTGCATGCACGGGGGAAAGTACATTACAGGCCTTTTACATCACCAGGGATTGGAAAACGAGTTGGTTTTACAACGTCCAATCAATGAACGTCGTTAAATGGTTATCATGACAACGAAACGCACAGAAGGCCTGTGCTTTTCCCCGTGCAGTCTTCGTTTAAGCTCAGTTTCCTGTTTCGAGGTGTTCATGACCAGCTGCGGCGGATTGTATTGGGGAATGTTGGACGGCAAGGGTAGGGTAAAGTCCTAGGTACTTAAACGTAAGGCATTTAAAACTAAAACTAAAATAGATCTTGCAAGAATTTGATTTGACAAATACGAGGCTGGGAGACATGCCCCCCAGTATTGCTGGGGTGGTCTTTTTTGCTAATTATTATACTAAAATAGAAGAAATAAAGTTTGGGGCTTAGCTTAGGTCAATTTTCGATATTTACAAATATTTAAAGGCATGCAATGCATGCGTTGCATTCACTGACGGTACGCCCCTGCTTTTGAATGCCTTTGATGTCCACTTCTGTTGATAGACCCATAAATAACTAACGACCAAATCAATCCGAGGTTCTGTCTTTAATCCTCTGTCCGCCTGTCCACATATTT
>JAAAKM020001717.1:0-14283 GCA_010016025.2 Alatinidae sp. Z8VKAUB7J3 | reverse complement strand
TTTACTTATACTGAACTGACTATCGATCGGCCTATCAACAACAGCTTTCTAAAACTGCTTACTCCTTCGCCTTTGCATAACACGAGCCGTTGCCTCCGGTGTCCCATCGTGGAATGTGTTAAACCATTTATCCCAGGGCATTTCATCAGTGCCGTAGTTACAGTCAAAATAACGATGGTGTAGCTGATGGAAGAAATAACCCAGATCCATCACCTTCCGGCCCTTGACGAGCAGGGCCTCGTACCCCGTGTGCGTAATGATAGAGATAAGGACGGTGAACTGCAGGTGAAAAATCACATGCAGCGGATGCGACGGCAGTATCAAATGGATAACGGGTGATGCGATGTACAGCAGGTGTTCAACTGGATGCATCGACAAACCGGACCAGGGGCGATTATTGACATTTCTGTGGTGAAGCTCGTGTGCAAGCTTATAGAGCGGACCGTAGTGCTCAATACGGTGAACCCAGTAGAAATAAAACGAATACCAGATAGGTATCAACAGGAAAAGAGCGATAAACCATACCGGGTTAGTTTCCCAACTCGTTGTTGGGATATAACCGTTTGAAAAACCCCACATGAACAGGACTTCGTAGACGGTCCAAATGGTCAGCCCGCTGGCAATGGACCAAAACACATTGTCATAAAGTTGGTTCTGGAAGGTATACTTTTTATTCTTAAGCATGTCACGCGCATCAAACCTCAGTTCCATGCCCTGCCTATTAAAGGTATAAAAATACAAATGCAGCGCGGTCGCGAAAAGGACCAACAAAAACAAATTGCGCAGATAGACGGTCGATATCCAGCCCAGCTCAAAGTCAGCCGTATCTGCCATCAGCGGCTGGAAATGAAGCCATGACAAAACGGCCGTCAGCAAAATCACAACGCGGCCGGTCAACTTGAGCCAATAGGACGCCAGTGTTTTTAAAATGGTTAAGGGGTTAGGCGGCCAGACAAATATCTCGGCATTTGTGATCGGCAGCTCAGGCGAAGAATTCCAGACTCTCCTGGCGTTGCTCCGCGTAGGGTCAGTTGATGTATTTTCTGTGCTTTCCAAACTCATTCTCAATTCACCTCGTAATAAATACCGCCCGCCGCAGAACCCTGCTCCGCTCTATAGAATCTATATCGTACGCTCGATCACTTCAGCGATTGGCATATCGGCGACAGGCGGAACCAAATGCATCAAAGATCTTTGCTGAAAATGCGTTATCCTTTACTTTCCATTCGGGATGCCATTGCACCGCCAGTACAAATGCTTCAGCCGCTTCCACTGTGAATGCTTCAATCAATCCGTCATGAGCAGCCGCTTCCGGTCGCAATCCAGGCGCCAGCGGCTTTACGCCCTGCCCGTGCACGGAATTAACAACCACCTTAGGTTGTCCTATCAACTCATGCAGAACGCCACCCTCTGAAAGGACTATTTCGTGCGCTGGCGCAAACCTTTTATTCATGTCGTCGCCTTGATAGGCATGGTGATTTTGCATCCCCGGTACCTTATTTACCGCCTGATACAGCTCTCCGCCAAAGGCAACGTTCATTTCCTGAAAGCCCCGGCAAACGGCCAAAACAGGAATGCCGGCCGCTATGGCTTTTCTGATGAGAGGCAGGGTGGTTGAATCACGCTCGGCATCAAACAGCGTGCCTTCGGGGCTGGCGTTCACACCATAGTGGTGTGGCTCAACATTAGATCGACTGCCGGTTAGCAATATCCCGTCGAGGCATTCAAGCATTCTGTCCAGACCCTGATCACCCAGTGCTGGAATAACCAACGGCACGGCATCGGCCACATCCCTGACGGCAGTGAGATATTGCTCAGGCACCGTGTGTTGAGCAAAGTAATCGAAAAACTTGCGATCAGCGGAAACACCGATAACGGGTTTCCTCGTTTTTTCTAACTGCCTGTCCACCGATGAATGTCCCAGTCAACACTAGAAGTTTCGCAAATAACGATCGCGCTCAACCTGAGTGATTTGGTTTTTATAAAACGCCAACTCTCTTTCGGCCTGGCTGAGTACGATGGCCATCAGATCTTCACCGATCACCTCGTACATAAGCTCTGACTGTTTCGCCAGTTCAATGGCCGTATCCAGATCAGTAGGCAACAGGGTATGATCTGTCACTTTATAACCGTTTCCGGTTGTTTCCGGTGTTGGTTCCAACTGCTCCTCGACGCCTTTCAAACCCGCTGCAATGTCCATTGCCAACATCAAATAGGGATTAACATCAGCCGCACCGTCCCGTTTTTCGATGCGGACAGCGGAGTCGGAGCCCTCTATCACCCTTAACCCCAGTGTTCGGTTGTCCACGCCCCAGGTGTTGTTCATGGGACAGAAGGAGCCGTCCACTCTTCTTTTGTAGGCATTGGGCGTACCGGAACAGCTCAGGGATATTTCCGGCATGTATTTTTGTAATCCACCCAAATAGTGGCGCCCGAAGTCCGAAAGGTGGCCCGAGTCAGCCATGAGGTTACGATCCCCCTGCCAAACGGAATGGTGAACATGGAACCCGTTACCGGACTCTTCAAAAAATGGTTTAGCCATAAATGTGGCGTAATAGCCATGCTTTGCAGCAAGCTCCTTAATAAAGGAACGAAAGCAAACTACCCGGTCAGCGGCCAGCAGGGCCTCGTCGTACCGTATATTCACCTCAACCTGGCCGGCAGCATATTCCGGATTGGATTGCTCAATCGGGATGCCCATCTGGTTTAACTGTGTGCGCATGGGCCCCAGCACATGCTCCAGCTCTGCCGCCCTGGCAAGGCCATATACCTGAATACCATTATCAATGGGTTGCATGGTCTCCGGGTCCAACAGATAAAATTCGAGCTCTGTACCTACTCTTATTTCATAACCCTTTTCGCGCGCCTTTTCAGTCACCTTCACCAGGGCATTACGAGGATCAATGGACAATGGTTTGTGGTCCATTCCCATTGATGTCGCCAGGGTAAAAACGGCATTCTCTTCCCAGGGAATCCGGCGTAATTCACCCGTCGGAATAACCTGCATATCCGGATAACCGTTATCCATACTAACCTGCGGCGTATCCCAAATGTCAGATGTCATATCCATCGTCAGAATGACCATAGACATCGCCAAACCGGACTCCCGGATATCGAGGTATTGACTCACCGGCAACCGCTTTCCGCGCATCATGCCGTTGAGATCACCAATACCCACCACGACCGTTTCTATATCATCAGATAATATTTCGTTATTTTTTTGCATAAAATCTATCCCCTTACTCTGAATATCTGCCAACGTTCAACAACCCTTACAATAGGGCTGTACCGCGCAACACATCGCTAATTTTCCAAATGTAGTTGCTATCGATATCTGGTTTCGTTATGGCAGTTATTATTAGCGACCACCTGAAAACTAGGAATACCTCAAACTAAGGTTGTTGTGCATAAAACTCAGATTGTGGATATCTCAGATTAAGCAAAGGAAAGGTAAAAGGCCTGAATTCGTAATAATTATTGAAAATAAAGTTTATATAAAACAACTATTTAATAGCAACAAGGTATTAAGAAGCATATATTAACTTGTGATTTTTTCCCGACTTAACTACCATCTCAAATTAAGCATCCATCAGTTAGATCAGGAAGAAACATAAAGCGGGTACCACCCTTGTGAATATTTTCACCCAGGACCAACCGTTCCAGTTTGGCATGTCGCATTATATTAATGGTGGCCGGCTGGGGCCCTTTAACAGCGAGCACCTTGACCTGTCGATCATACTGACCGGTAAGACCAAGGTCTTTTTTGACGATCAGGTCAGAACCATCGAGGGCTGCTGTGCAACCTGCATTTATAATGAATACCAATTCGAAAGTATCTTTTCCCGGGGACAGGAAACCCAGGTCATTTGGTGCCATACAGCCGAATTGGCAATCCCTGCAGAACACAAGGACCGGCTTAAATCCCTACCCAATACACTGCCCCATTCGGACCTGCTGTTAACCCTGCTAAAAGAAGGCGTAAAACTGGGGCTATCGAATGACGTCAATATCGCCCGGCTTCGAAACTCTTTGGCGGTTGCCGCCTACAATGAGTACCTCAGGCTCGCCGACCTGAAGGAAGAGGAGAACGTTTACCCCAGAGCCATTCTGACAGCAAAGGAATTTATTGATACCAACTATTTAAAGCCCTGCGATTTGGACATGGTCGCGGACTATGCTGCGATCACCCCGCACTACCTAATTTCGTTGTTTAAATCACATATGGGCATAACACCCATCCGTTACCTGTGGCAGCTACGAGGGCAGAGAGGCGTACACCTGCTTAAGCAAACCGGTATGACAGTGAGCGATATAGCCTACAACTGCGGATTTAGTTCACCCCATCATTTTTCACGTTATATCAAAGAACACTATGGCCATACCCCCCGGGATATACGCGAACGCCAATGGCGGTCCGTCCCCGAAAACCTGGCAGGCGACCAGATAGTCGAGGACCCGGAGAAAATGCCCTCAGGATTAATCAACGCCTAAAGCAAATCCAATCCGGCGGCTTTTTTGATCCTGGCTATATCACCTATTCCAACTTAAGGAACCTCTGAACAACCCATGCCCCGGGTGAGTCTATTTGGTTTAAGAATATTCCACGCCGTTGGCGTTCGCATAATCCTTTAAATTAGCGATGTAGGCAGCCTTTCTATCCTCGGGCAACCAGCTGGAAATGTAAGCATTTTCGGTCAGCCGTACCATATCATTCAGCGAAAATTCGCTGTGTTCGTAGACTTCGCACATCAGATTACCCAGAAAACCGGTTGCAAACAAACTGGGGTCATCCGAGTTTACCGAGACCAAAACCCCATGATCGTACAGTGTTTTAAGCGGGCCTAACCAGCGTGGCTTAGGATCACTATGAAACCTGAGCGGGCAGACGGTAAGCGGGATTCGCCTCTGCTTGACTTCTTCCAACAGCTCAGGAGCATCCAGGCAATTAAGGCCATGATCAAGACGCTCAACCCCGAGCAAATACAGACAATCACCGATGTGATCCACCGATTTGGCCAAATCGTTATCACAATGAGAAGTCAACCGATAGCCCTCCTTTCGCGCCTGTTCAAAAAGGGGGACGAAATTCCGGGGAAAGTCGTCTAATTCGTAGTTGTCCAATCCGACGCCAACGATCTCTTCACAATAGGGCCGGGCCATATCCATGACCGCCAGGGCATCTTCACAGGATTTATCGCGGTGAAGATTCATAACCAGTTGTGACTCAACTGAAAAATCACGCTGCCCATCCTTCATTCCCCGCCTCATTCCCAAAAAGCAGTCCTCAAATCTAACGCCTCTTTCAAGCGCACTCTGGGGATCAAGCATAATTTCAGCATAGACGACCCCTTCGTCTCGAAGGCGCCGGATCAAAGCATAGGTCAGGTTATAAAAATCTTCCTCGGTACAGACAACCTGTTTACAGATGGTTAAATAGTCCAGGAAGTTGTTAAGGCTTTCTACCCCCTCATTGCCGTAGTTCTGTGCATCGAGCAGTGCTTCAACGGTTTTATAGGGAATATCGATATGATTTTTAAATGCCATATCCAATATCATTTGAGGCGCTATTGAGCCTTCAACATGCACATGCAATTCTGCCTTGGGCATGTTTTTAATAAATTCAGCGGCATCTATTTGCCTGTTTGATTCCTTTATTAATCCGGCAACCATTTTTCTCAGCCCTATATGCTATTCCCGATAGGCCCATCAACCAACTCGATGGACACAACTGTCACGTTCATTATCAAAGCCTAAAGCAATTATCCTGATGGAGAACAAGGACCTCGAGTTGCTTTCGCAACCCGGGTCCAATAATTTTACGATTTGCCTAAAACTGAAAGCCGATAGAAACACCCACTTGACGTGGCGCTGCCGGAAACGCGACGATAGCCCCGGTCACACCCGTGAAATCGAAACCGGCATTCAGATACTCTTCATCCGTCAGGTTCTTCACCCACAGCCGAGCGTCCCACTTCTCATCCGCCGAGGTGTAGCCGATATTACCACCCAACAACCAGTAGGAATCCTGAGAGACCAGCGCACTGTTATCATTGGTGAAGAAATGATCGTCGGTAAACACGGCATCTCCCTGTATCGACATCGTGCCGTTGCCCACCGGCCATCGATAGTTGACGATGGTATTAAAAGCGAATTCAGGGGTATAGGCCGTGGTGTTACCCGCCTGATCCACCCCGGTTCCCGGGTTGGAAAATTTATCAAACTCCGAGTCTGTCCATGCGAACCCTGATTCGATAAACAGACCTTCGGTGGGAACCCAGCTCATGGCAAGATCCAAACCTTTAATGGTTAGGGCGCCCGCATTGGAAAGCACAGTGATGTTGGTACCACCGGTACCCGTTATCTCTGAAAACACCTGCTTATCCGTGTAATCATAATAATAGGCGGATATATCCAATGATAGGGTATTGTCCATCATTTGCGCCTTGAGACCACCTTCAATACTGGTGAGGAATTCAGGATCGGTGATCCCAAAGGTATCGCTACTGTCTGCGCCGCTATTAGCATCTCCTCCCTTGAAGCCCCGGGCAACCGTGAACCAGACGTTGGTATCCTCTGTCATGGTGTATACCAGGGAAAAACGTCCACTGGGCTCTCTGGAGGATTTTCGCAGGGTCCCGTTTTCAATCGGAAAGGTTATGTTGGCATTGGCATAATCCTTCGACAAAAACTGCGAATTCGAAGGCGTAATAAAGTTGATATTCGCGGTTGTGGTACGTTCATCGTAGGTCCAACGGAAACCGGCCGTCGCTTCCAACCTATCTGTCAGCTGATAGGTGATTTCACCAAACAGCGCCACAGTTTCCGTGTCAATGTCCTGCTGTTGAGTAATGGGTTGAATCGGGATACCGATGGAATTCAAAAAACCGAACAGGTCCGGCAGGTCAGAGGCCGAATGGATATCCAGCTCATCGCTATAATAAAACAAACCGCCTATCCAGTTCAGGGCGCCGTCGTAATTCGAATTGATACGAAGTTCCTGGCTCCAGCCCGAATAGTCATTGTCGTGACTGGTATGCAAACCCTGAGCCGGCGCACCTTCGACATCGTCCATACTCTGGTGTTCACTGTCGTTGTAGGCGGTAATGGAGGTAAAGTGGTAGTCACCGAAGTCATAATCAATGTTAAAGGTAACCCCAAAGGCTTCTATGTCTTCAAAGGATTTGAATTCCGCAGAACTGATGTTTGGATCAGAGTTGGGTGAGAAACCCGAGACATCGGTGCAAGTGGTACCCAGGCGGCCCGGATTGCTGCAACCGGCACCCAGTGTGCCCAAGGACTGACTCCCTTGCATAGTACCATCCCGATCTGAATAACCGATGGTCGCCCCCAGCGCCAGATCGTCACCGGCTTGATAGACGAAATTGGCCCGCACAGCCACATCAGTGCCATCCGTAAAATCATCTGTTTCCAGACCACCACCGGATGCCTCCTGATAGCCATCGGTGTCTCTTACGCTCGCGGCGATACGCGCGCCGAATTGATTGCTTACGGGAATACTAACGGCGCCCTCAACATTTATCTCATTAAACTCGGCATAACCGGCATTGATATGACCGTTCAATTCTTCACCGGGTTTGGCCTTTTTGGCGACATAATTGATAAGGCCACCCGTCGTATTACGTCCCCATAGGGTACCCTGCGGCCCCTTCAAAATCTCGACCCGTTCGAGGTCGAGTAGCGCCGCAGCCAGGGTAAAGTTTGCACCCTGATAGACACCGTCCGCATAGCTGGCGATGGGACTGATGGAGCCAATCAGAAAATCGGAATTACCGACGCCGCGTAGAAATATCTGCGGCTTACTTGTCTTGTTTGTACCCCCAATCATTAAACCCGGCGTATGATTGGCGACATCAAAGAAGTCCCGCATCTCCAGGGCTTCCATTTTATCGGCACTATGTGCCGAGATGGCGATGGGAACATCCCGCAAACTCTGTTCCCGTTTTTGCGCGGTTACTATTATTTCCTCTATTGTCTGTGCATAAGACGGTTGAGATAACGCAATGAGAATAGACATACTGCTTGCGGCTAAAGAAATTGAAACTTGATTATTATTACACTTCATGGTGGACTCCCCCTGTTCTCGTTTCGCAGGTATTATCTCCAACTTTCTTGCATCCCCGAATACGCCAGGAGCACAAAAGAAGCCAGAGCATGCTGTTAATATTATTTGGCAGCCTGTGTAAAAGGTACATGCACCAAATTACACACCTTGTATATAAAAGTCAGTATTTGTACGGAAAGTTCTAGGGGGCCTGTACTATCACGCTTAGGAAAATAGACCGCTCATAGAAAAATCGCATTAAATACAATTGGTTATATTATCCTCAGATAATCTATGCTTTTTGTTCTAAGGAACCAACCAGCACGAATCAGCACTGTAGTCTCTCGCCCAACCAATTATCAAGTTGCTGCAGATAGTTGTTTTTGTCATCCTCACCGGCAAACGAATAGAAAAAGCTATTGCGGGCCAGATCGGCGATTTCATTAACCGAGAGGTGGAATGCTTCGGCCACCATTTCGTAGTTGTCATTAAGATCCGTCGGCTTTTTATTCGTAATTAAAAAGGGGGGATCATCGGAATTCACAGTGACGGGCACTCCTTTGTCCATAAATTTTTTCAAGGGACCATCGGCGACGGTTTCATATATCCAGGGAGTATTGGCCTTCGGACACACAGTAAGGGGTATGTTATGGGTGGCGAGATAGTCAACAAGGTCATCGTCTTCGATAGCCCTAACGCCATGATCCACTCTATCCACCTGCAGATCATTGATCGCACTCCAAACGCTGTGGGCACCATCCTCTTCGCCGGAATGTGCACAACGCTTGAACCCTAATTCTCCCGCTCGTCTAAATGCCTCGGTGTGCACTGCTGCCGGATAACCAAGTTCAGCACAGTCCAGACCAATCGCGACGATCCCGGCTTCATCTCTGTATTTTTCGATATCATTGATAAATTTCAAGCTACGTTCGGGCGCAATGGTGCGATCTATATCCGCAATAAAATGGAGATCAACACCGTACGCTTGCTTCACGGCCCTTCGCCCTTCGGCTAATCCGGCCATAACGGTCTCCAGCGGCACCCCCCGGCTTTCATGTGCCGCAGCGTAAGTGAACATTGCCTCGCGTCGCAGAATGTTTTGGCGCTTCATATCCGCACCCATCGCCAAAGCAATATCCGCATAATCTTCCTCAGTTTTGATGACAGAAACCGAAGCCTTCCACAGCTTAAGAAAATCCTGCAAAGTTCTTATCCTGGTGAAAAGTTGAATTGCGCTATCCACATCAGAATAAGGCAATCTAACCTTGTTACGCTCCGCCAGTTGCAACAGAGTTTCCGGGTAGACGGAATCATAATGCACATGTAATTCGGCTTTGGGGATACTTCGAATAAACGACTTCAGTTCATCGCTTATCATTGAACAATCATTTTTCATGGATTTAACTCGCCGGCGCTACGGATGGGTTGCTACCTAAAGGTCCTTGATTAGGCATTTTAATACCAAGACATTGACTAGATACTACTGTATTTTTTATGCGACAAGCCCAGTCTTCGCACAACGAGCAGCAACAATGCTAAAGCAATAATTTCGCCGACCAGGGTCGCTAAACCCAGCTGAGCGAAACCGGATTGCTCCAGTATCCATCCACCCACACCCGGGGAGAGCGTCATGGCCCCCAAAATCGAAGTTGAAGCAATGGCCGACCAACGACCTTCCTTATCAATCGCGGCAGCAATACCAAGCACATAAGGCATCACGAAGAAAAAAGTTATTGAATTTGCAACAATGCAGACGGCATAAACAGCGGGGCTTGGCAATACACAGGCCATCCACCAGGTAATCCCGTTAATCCCGATGCCCAGTACTAACGGTAATGCCCTACCCACGCGAAGCTCAAGCCAGGACGCCGCCAGACTACCGCCGATCGCAATAAAAAATGATAGACCAAGAATAGAGCCCGCTTGCTGAATACTCAAACCGGCTACCTCACCTATCTTGGTAGCAAAGGAAAAACACAAACCTGAACTTGCCACTAATAACAACGTACCGGCAATCGTTAAACACCCCTGCCCTAACGCAGGAAGAGAAGTCTTCTGCCTTTGCTCCTCTTCGATCAGTTTTTCCGCTTCTTTGGAACTGTCCGGTAAAAAGAACAAAACCGGCAATAGTAGGAAGAAAAATATGCTGATCAGACCGAAGCCTCCCCGAAAACCAAATTGCTCAACAGCATAGCCGGCCAATATCAGCATTAGCGACTGCACCAACGCGCTTCCCGCATATATAAAGCCAAAGAGCCTATCTGGCGATACAGACAGGGCAACCGCTGCCCCACCCGCAGCCAATGCCGCACCCGTACCCAGACCTGCACATAACCTTATCCATACCAAAATATCGGTATCGGTTATTAACGGACTTATAATGTGAGCAGCCAGGGCGCAAATACAACCGACTAAAGCCAGCTTTTTCTTCGATATCCGCTCAATAATGGGCCCAACAAAAATAGCCATCACCGCAATACCAAAAAACTCCAGCGACACCAGAAAGCCCGCGTCAGAAACCGGCATATTTAAGCCCGATGTGAAGGCAGCGACAATCATCGGCGCCAGCGTATGGGTGAGATTGCCCAACAAAAATGCAGCAATGGCGCCAAAAAACAGGGCTAACTCAAAACGATCGACTGCCCCTAACCTGTTTATTATATTTTTCATTTACTCAGTGCTCTTGAAGAGGATGATTCGCACAGATCAAGTATGTGGCTTGACAACACTTGCCAGAAAGCTATCCAGACAACTTCCTCAGCCTGGAATGCTGATAGGTCGTCCGCAGGATAGGGAGAGGGTGCCAGCCAAAACAAAATCAGGAAGCCCTATTATTGCCAGGCACCGGTGAACAGGAAATATCCTAAAGTAAGGATGTTGTACACGTAATTACGCTTTTAGGGTCCGGCGTAATCGCAGCCAAGTTACCTTATTGTGGAATTAAAGCTTGCTTAGATGCTTTAACGGGCTTGCTCAGGGGAGCTTGCAGCCTGGCTTGACAGACACTCACTTTGAATGATTGAACCATTCAAAGTGAGTCGTCATTCATTTTCAACCAGGGGCTGACGAGGCTGCGGTCGATGCTTCCATGAGGTAATTATCCAGTTCCCGTAAATAGCCTTCCTTCTCAGTATCACTGATCCAGGAAGACTTAAAGGCATTTATCATAAACTGGCCCATTTCTTCTTTGCTGAAGTCACCCGCTTGCTGAACGCCCAGCAGCATATGGTTCAGGTGACGACTGGCAAACTCTGAAGGATCATCTGTGTTCAGGCTGACGTTTATTCCCAGTTCCAGCATTTTGCGAATCTTCGCGACTCTTCGGGGGCCTGGATCAGAAGGGCGCCAAGTTGGACACATGGTCAAATGAACCTGCTCATCAATGGCGCGTTGCTGCAATTCCGGGTCATCCAGCACATTCAAACCGTGATCAAGACGGTCTACCTTCAGCAAGTCCAGGCAATGCTTGATATGGTTAATCGAGTTGGGCTGATCGCAATCACAGTGGGATGTGAGCTTGTAACCTTCTTCCCTGGCACGGACAAATACATCCACATATTTCTTGGCAAAGTCATGCTCTTCGTAATTATCCAGGCCAACACCCATAATCTGGTCTTTATAGGGTTTCGCGCTATCCAGAATATCCATACAGGACTCACCGGAAAAATCACGCTGAAAACACATAATCCAGTTGGACTTAACACCAAAATCACGCTCTCCGTCCAGACGGCCACGATTGAGTGCTTCGAAAAACACTTCAAAGGGGATGCCACGGCTAAGATGCGCATGAGTTTCAAACATCATTTCCACATAGACAATATTTTCTTCGCGGCACTTCTTCATGAACGCATAGCAGAGCTCGTAAAAATCCTCTGCCTTTTGCAGCACGCGAATGCAATTGCCGTGATAGTCGAGAAAGTTGTCCAGTGCCGGCTCACCATAATCCTGCGCCGCCCAAACTTCATCTTCGTTAGCATAAGGGAGTTCTACACCGTTACGTGCCGCTAGGCGAAGTAGCATTTCCGGTTCTACACAGCCTTCTATATGCAGATGCAATTCGGCCTTGGGCATATTCTGGATAAATTCTTTCATAACTAGGTTCAACTCATATACGTTAACAATGTTATTTTTTGCGCTGGCTTAATGCCTGATGTCATCAATCATTTTGCCGAAAGGCTTTAAGCCCCAGTAAAAGAGAAACAGGGCGACGGGCACAAATATTGCGCCAAACAGGGCGATTGAGTGGTGCACCAACTGCGGGTCCTGAAAGACATAATCTGTAAAAAAGGCCACAACAAAAGGACCAACCCCTGCTCCAATCAATACCAGGAAGAACAGGTAAATCGCCGTTACCTGACCGCGAAACTCATTCGGTGTTATTTGGGTCACTGCAGCCATTCCCACGCCAATATGAACCCCTAAAAAGAACATGGTCACCCCCAGCATGGCAAGAATAAGAATCTCACTCGGCATCAAAGGCGCCAAAATAAAAGCGATGAGTCCTATTGCACCATAAACGGACGTTCTTAAATAAGCATCGGAGTGCCCTTTACCCAGCAGCCAGTCTGCCCAAACGCCACCGAGGAAGGTACCGCCGCCGCCACAGGCCAGTACAACCATACCAAAAGCAAAGCCGACTTCACCGGCTGTCCAGTCAAAGTTCCTGATAAAGAGTGTCGGTACCCAGGCCAGAAGACCATAACCCAGCATAGCAGTTGTCGAATAGCCAAAAGTAACGGGGATATAAACCCGCAAATGGGATTTGATAAATTTGAAGGTATCACTTAGCGGCAGAGGCTCATCAGTCTCATCCACCACCAGCTTATCTTTTCGCGAGGGCTCATTAACGGTAAAAAGCACCAGGGCAGCGACCAGAACACCGGGCAGGCCTACTATAATAAACGTAGTCTGCCAGGGAGCCAGCACACCGACTATAGGCAGCTCCACAGAAGCTGCCTGTGAAACCATCTGCACAACCAGGCCGCCGATCATAAAAGATAGCCCGCCGCCAATATAAGGCCCCATTGCCAACAGGCTAATGGGTTTGCTGCGCTTTTCCTTGGGAAAGTAATCGGACACCATAGAATAGGCACAGGGGGCCAGCGTAGCTTCTCCGACGCCGACTCCTATTCGTGCCAGGAAGAAGGTACCAAAGTTTTTGGCCAACCCACAAAAAGCCGTCATCAGGCTCCATACGGTGATCCCAACGGCAATGATTTTACGGCGATTCTTGTTATCTGCCAGACGCCCCAGGGGAACCCCCATAATGGCGTAAAAAATAGCAAAGGCGAAACCATGCAGAATACTGATTTGCGTATCAGTAATGAGTAAATCCGCTTTTATAGGCTCAATCAGCAAGCTGATAATCTGGCGGTCAATAAAAGAAACAATATTGGCAATCATCAGCACAGCCGCAACGTACCACGCATAAATTGAGCTGGGGTATTCATTATTTATTGCGGCAGAATCGGCCGACGCCGATGTGATAAAATCGTCCGTTACGCTCATACTTATTCTATCCCCCAGGTAATGTTGCCGCTTATGGCAGAATGTGCTTCTTTGATTATCTTACCTGCAACCGGTTTGAATACAAACAAAGAGGAGATTACTCGATATCCCGGCTAATTCGATCGGCTGAAATAAAGGCCCCTGGGTGGTCTCGGGGCCTCTACATCATTCACCGGGCTACGAATCTTTAGAATCGGAATGAGACAGTGGCCCCCAACTGCCTGGGATCACCGTAGGCATTCAGGAAAGGTCCGATAAACGGAAAGCCTTCTATCTGATATTCCTCATCCGTTAGGTTCTTCACCCAGACACGAGCGTCCCAATTACCATCAGGCGCTTCATAACCAACACTCAAACCGTGCAGGGCATAGGCATCTTCCCTGGCACCAAACTCATTTAAGTTAGTAAAGAAAATATCGTCTTTCCAGGTCACATCGTACTGGAAGTTCCAGGCGCCGCCACTGTCAGTTTCGATTACATAGGTGATGATCGCATCCCAGCTGAATTCCGGCGTATTTGCCGGTACATGACCGTCGATACTCTCGCCGGCAAAACCGACTCGCAGATCCCCGGGTGCATCGAATTCTGCGTCAATGTATGCTGCACCCATGTCAAATCTCAACTGGTCGGTACATCATGATACTGGAATAGCTCCGCTGGATCATATTATAGGTAAAAGTACTCTTTATTTAGCGCATTCTGCTTTTCTAGGT
>JAAAKM020001716.1:0-14285 GCA_010016025.2 Alatinidae sp. Z8VKAUB7J3 | reverse complement strand
AGGCTGGTCTCCAATTGCGTTGAGCTGGATGTCGATGTCCACCGGTGGATGATTGGGAGCTAATGTGGCGACTAGAGCAATAAATGTATGCTAACATCGGAGGTCACCTAGCTCAGTTGGTAGAGCGTACGCTGCGAAAGCGTGGGTCACGGGTTAGATCCCCGGTGGTGACATACGTTTCTATTTCTCTAGTGTTCTTTTTAAGAATAAGAATTCTATGTGTTCCCTCTGAAAGCAAAATCACCTTAAACGTACAGGCTTTTGGTTAAAATCATAGGGTTCATAAGGGATGTCTGTTCAAGATGACCTAATCGATGAAAGTTTTCAAGATGTCTTTAGAGTGGTTTGCCCGTTGCTACACTAAGGGTCAGGATCGAGTGTCAAACCACTCCCAAGACATCAAATATACTTAAGCGGGCTATTTTAGTGTTCGAACAGTGATCTCTGGAAAATTATGTTTTTTTAGTATAAATTTTGAGAACATTTGTGGTAAGTGGCTACTCCATCGGTCGGGAAAATTATAATTCTTAAGTATAAATTTTGAGAAAGTTTTGTGGTGAGTGGTTAACCGATCAGTCGGGAAAGTTATGATTTTTAGTATAAATTTTGTGAAGTTTTGTGGTAGCTGGTAAATTTTCCCGACCCATCGGTGGGGAAAGTATTTTTTTAGTATAAATTTTGAGAAAGTTTGTGGTGAGTGGTTAACCCATCGGTCAAAATTAATGTACACCTACTCGACCTATGGCACGACCAAAGCCAATCTTAGAAGAATTTCACACGATTTTCAGGATTATAAATAGTTTATCGTTAAGAAGGAATGGATAGGTAAGCCAGATGCCACTAAAAGCTTACAAGATCCCCTTAAAACAATAGGATTTCTCACGGATTTTTGTTCAAATAATAAAACAGCTGGGGAAATTGTATGGGATTGCTAGGGATTGAAAGGGAAATAATGATTTAGAAAGCACAGGGCGCCCTTTGACTCAAAAATGGGTCACTGGCCTCTGCCTCCAAAACCAGTGGTGAAAACTTGGAGGTGGGTTAGGAGGTAAGAATGCAAGAAAATTGTTTATCTATGCAAATATGCACTTTTGTGTATAACTACCCTTACGGGGAAGATCAATATGCCCCGTCGCCATCTCTCAATCCAAGTCCCCTGATGAGCAGTGGAACCGATTTTGGAACTACCCTAAATATACTGTGAAATCACCGAAAAGGCCTCCCAACAAGTAAAGGGCAACTTGGGGGCCAAGGGCAACTTCCCTCTATTTAAGCTACCGGGCAGCATCGCAGAGAAGCAAGTCATGAGACAATCTCAACTGCACAGTAGGGACACCTCTCGTCAATGGCAAGAGATACTGCATCCATTAGTTGCCAAAAGGCCGAGAAGCGTACATGCCTTCACCACTGTGTGCACCTCCGCCCCCGCGTTGGTGACATATCATCGATGCATTTGGCCGTATGCATGCTTGTCTGTGTACACGAGTGATCCAATCGATGATTTGTGAAATTACTGAACGATAGTATTATGTTTTCTCAATTGGACGATATGAAAAGTGAAAATTGGGCATGGAATTTGCCCTGCAGCGAAAGGGGGCCTGAAAGCGGAGTTTCAGCACCTAGTGTTTATTATTTGGATTTCCATTGTACAAGACAATACATCGCATTCTGCTTGTTTACCTTACAAACGTGTTCTCTGAATGATTTAATTCGATTGTTTAGGGAATAATCTCCCGTTTTCCACAAGGCTGCAAATTTCACTGAAGCGTTTCGAAGTTAGGGAGATCCTTGCCCGTTTTCATCACGCATCTTATTCCCATGTGTTTGTGGGCCTTGTCGAGAACACGTGAGCCTCTCCGGTTTCAAGAAACTCGATATCTTGACGGTAGTTTACAACTCGCTCTACCCGTCGGGCTTCAGGAATCAACTGAATGGAAGCAACTGAAGCGATTCGTGCACGCAGTGAAGTCTAGTATGCCTGTAGAAAGCCGAGGTAAGTGCACCATTTGAGGATATAGTTTTTGAGCGTAGTGAAATTTCGTATAAGTAACAAAGACCGATCCTGTCACCTTGAACCACCGAGAACTCTTTGAATTGAACTTTGAAGTACAAACGTTGCCGGTTACCCATCGTGGCATTAAAATGGGATTATTCAGTGATACTGTCATGTCGTGACGGTAGGCTTGGTGCTGTTCTTAGCTTAGGGTTCAACGTCAACTTCACTCGGTAACATTTTGTGTTTATCTGAGAATAAAATTCGTAGCTCTGATTGCGTTTTTGTTTGTGGTAATTGCACGACCGTGTACAACTTCCTCCCAAAATTCAATGATAATCCACAACGAACTTAGGCTATTTGCATTGTAAAATCACAGCGATTTGTTCAGCTCTTTCGGTATGGCCCCGCAACCATTCCATCGTGTTTTGATGTTGGTTAGAGTCTTTGAATAAGTGAGTTTTATCGTTTGTAGAGGAGGAAGAAATCGAGTCGATTTTGTTGCACGTGGTCGTCGTCTGTCAGCACAACGTTGACAGGTTCTTGTTTTGATTGCTCATGTTTACATAAAGAACGGCCATGATTTGGGATCTACTTCGGGCAGGTAGAATTTGTTACAAGATTACAGGGATCGTTTTGCATCACTGAAGTATATCATTGGGACTATCGCTGTGTCCGGGAACTGAAAAGCTGTAAGTCAGGCCTATAACAGGGGGATATGGGGCTAATCCCACCCGGAAATTTAGCATTTACAGTGTTTGATAAACGTTTGGGAAGGTCTCCTTCGAGCTTCGATTCAGCTTAAAATCACAACAACCTCAAACTGAAGTTCAAATTCAGTTATAACGAAGAAATTAACGCATGCATATATAGACTAATGGCCAATGGGGGGCGCCACCAAATTAAGATGGGAGGCCGAGAGACAACCAAACGTTTCGCTTCTCATTCTATTTGATATCCAAAGACAGACAATTTCTCCAATTGAAAGATGACATGCACCTCTCTTTTCCTGTTTTCTTTCTTGTTTCAGTGTTTCCTTTGTTGTATCTGCCCGAGAAAAATATTACTTGGTAAAAAATTGGGAGTGGTGGAACCCCCATCCCCCGACGGCGCCGCCACTTCCCTATACATTTTCTATAAATGAAATCGGGTGTTCAGAAAACTACCAATTGCTGCAGTTATCGAATTGTTTAAAACTTTGGTCGTAATGTTTTCACTTTGCAAGAGGGATGACATCCTCCAGTGTGGACTTCCCCAATTTTAGGAACCTCTGACCCAATTACAGCTTTAAGTATTGTGCCAGAAGATACCGTAAAATCGCGAATATAAGCCCTGGGCTTATTGAGGTTCGTAAGCATTTTTGATGGGCTTATGTTCGGGGGGGCTTATACAGGGGGCTTATATTCGGAGGGTCTTTTGGGTTAACAGGTGACTTGTGTATTCCTAAAAGTTCACCATTCGGTGTCCAATCAGAGAGACTAATAACAACATTTAATGCGTAAAATCTCACGAAAGGCAAAAGTAAATATAGTTGCTCTATATCTACTCTGTCCATGTTCATTCAGTATCACTGCCTTCTGCACTACCAATTTCGGATCCAATACACAGAGTTCCAAATATAAGCCCTGGGCTGTAACCGGACGATTCCCCCCGGACAATTCCCCCGGACAATTTCCGTAACATTTCTGTATCCACTTTACAGGATACAAAGTGCCGACCTGTACAAGGGTGTCGACCTGTAAGATAGGAGTCACAATTTTTTGAATAAAGAGAATCCTCAGGATTTTATTATTCCGTCTATGAAATAAAGAGTTGAGTAGGCTAGTGTTACACCATACCAAATTTGGATATTTACAACAGATATTTTCAAAAATTTATTTGGGGAAATTTAGTGGGTAATTGGCTGGGGGAAATTGTCCAGCGTAATTGTCCTGGGGGAATTGTCCGGGAGCCGCCCTGGGCTTATATTCGGAGGAGGGGCTTATATTCGGAAGGATCTTTTGGTTAGTTTACAGGGGGACTATATTCAGGCGGCTCATATTCGGGATTTTACGGCATTCCAAATTTTGTAGCCCCAAACTAGGACATTGCTTAGGTTGCGGCACCGCCCAAAGTAGAGATACGGGGACGGCTCGATTTCACCCAATGTAAATTTACTGCCAATTCTCTTTGATGATGTCGTAATTAGAATTGTCAAACGAAGTAGTGTACGAAGATGATGTCGTCACCAAAACATTTTTTTAAGGAAGCAAGTTTCTCCTCCTTTTTACAGTGGCCATTAATACATTAAACGCCCGTAAATGTCATGTTGCTTTCCAGCCTCTTTCTGATTGTGAGTAGCTACCATTCAAAAGGGATGGTAGGACTTCGTTATATAATATATAATTTCGCGAGACAGGAGGAGAGGGTGGGGCGCCTAGAAATATCAGCTTCAGAAATTCTTTCTCAACTCCCCTCCCCCTGCAGATTGAATAGGGATATACTTGTATATACTGATCCTTTGGCACGGATAAACAGGCAGGGATGATCACGTCGCAATTATCCCCATTTGCTGATTATATTTGAACGCATCTTTGTAGGTCAAAGTATTTAAAGGGGGCTATGGTACGATGTGTACGTATATCATTTCTAATATCGAAGCGAAGTAGAAGTATCATCTCTGTCGATAATTTTTAAATTGAGGGTCGTCGCCCTTGGGGGCCCCAGCTGCCCTTTATTTATTAGTTAGCGTGTTTGATGGTTTTTCTGTTTATTTAGGGTAATTTCAATGTCGGGCCCACTGCTCATCAGGGGTCTTTGATTGAGAGACTGCAAATGGTATTTTAGGTGTCCGTAGCCTGTTAAAGGTTAGAGTGAGTAAATAATAATGTGTGGGGATTTAGAACATCATTTCCAACATGGAGGCAGCAAAAGTAGTAAGAGTTGCTTTCCTGTAAGTGAGCTGCTAACTTTCACCCTTAGAAATGCATATCATAGGCACGTGTGTTTTTATATGGTTATCAAATTCGTTTAAGGGACCGTAAGTAATATTCATGCACAAGGGTGGCCCGCGGGAAATAGAAGTTAAAGGACTATTTTTGTAGAAGAATCGTGTTTTATATACATTTGGGTTACTCAGAACCAAAGCACAAAGTTTTGTTATTGCCAGATATGATATGCAGTGGCAGAAAGCGTATTCTCTCACTGGTATGAACAATGGCCATAGACAGTGCCTTACCAAAGCCTGGTTCACATACAAGTAAAATCCGTCGCTAGGTCTGTGAGGAGGAGCAAGCAAGGAGATCAATTTTACTTTACTTCTGCTAATTCACATGCCCGATCCAGTCCTTACAAGCACAAAATAACCAAAACGGAGCATTTCACGTCAGAATTCGTTGACGGGGGGTTACATCCATCTTCTTGATTGTGACACTTAAGTCTACAGACTTCAAAAAATAATTATCACGCCAAGGAGACAACCCCCGTGCTTGCTAAGGAACATGATCTCCCCTTGGTATCAAATAGCTGTCAAAATTTGAACCTGTCATCCTTATCATAGAATTTCCGCATCAGAACAACAAAGGCGCCAGTAATTCAAGTGATAGTCGGAAACCAACAGAGAAAACTCCTTGGAAAAGAACAAAATTTTTTGTTACTTTCCGACGACTTTTGCTTTAGCATATGTCAATCAAATTTTAACTTTGACAGCCAAGTAGCATCGTGCGCGTGCAAGTAAACCTGCCTTTAAAATGCCAGACGCTTGTCTGGCGACGGGTTTTACTTGTATGTGAATCATGCTTAAGGCTTAGGATATCGGGAAGGGGGAGGCACATCACAAAGTTGGTCCTGTGGCTGGCCAAGGCGGCATGGCGAAGAGAAGCCATCGTCCCATAAAGAAGGGTTTTTCAACCTCGGAAATTGTATTACCCCCTGGTGATACCACAATTTCTAAGTACCCCCTGGGGCCGTAGAAATTCGGTTTTGTTTTCGTTAATGTATATTAAACCATGGAATAAACAGTCAGTGTCGAACCCTAATCTGCTTACCAGGTGTAAACGAAAATATGAGCTCAGTAGGCAAAATGTGAGACAATATTTTTCTGTCCTTTTGTTTGGTTTTGTCATTTTAACATAAGAAAAAAACAGTGCCATGTGCTATTATTTATTGTACCCTTTTAGCTGTGACTTAGACCTCTTAGCACCCTGTGTCTTAACCCCCCTCTTTAAAATGTTAAGTACCCCCTTAGGGGGTTCCTGCCACCCGTTAGGACAATACAAATGCTTCTACGTGAACGCAAAGTCAATACCAGTGTTTTCAAGAAAGTAGCGAGTTGATGTTTTGAATCTGAAAATATTTCCTATCGTTCGTTACGCACGCTTAGTGCGGCATTAGTTGATCCAGGAATCTTTGACTTAGGTTGAAGTTCTATGGTGGATCATGAAGTACTGCAGTTTTGTTGAGCGACTTAGCATCTCATCGCTTAACGTAGCTTTTCGATCCGAAACACAAAATGATATCACTGGTATCGTTTTTCCTGCTAAGCTATCCTGCTCCGCTGTACTGAATACTTTTCTTTGTGTTTCAGTTGACCCCTGTGGAATGTTCTTTGACCTGTGTCGTGCATCACGATTGTAAACTGACCGGCTTAGACCAGTGTTTCCGGATTGATCATCGAGTTTAAAGTCGCAAATTGACGCCCAAAATAGATTTACTGAACTTTAACGTCGTCAGAAAGTTGATCTCATGGACATATCAATGTGCATTCACTGACCCACAACTTTCTCTTGCGGCGGACCCTCTGCTGTGTGCGAGTATTTCTTACAGACCCCATAGCCAATTTTATGGTAACACGAAATGCGCATGGGCGAGTGATATTCCGTTTTAAGGGTTCGATTAGGAATTTCATTGATAGTAATGACACTTCTATTGCTTTTGATACATCTATTTTAGAAATGTTTGTCGCAAATGAGAAAAATCTCCTCTTGTTTGTTCTAATCCTTAATAGGTAACGGGCACCCTTAACGTTGTTTGGGCACCCCAGGTTTGTGCAACACTGCTCTCAAAGGATATCACACATTTCTAGAGTTTTAGACCGATGACGTCTTTTTTTGGCAAGTCTGTGTTGTGGTCGTCACGATGACAATCAAATGCCACTTGTCTGTCGGTGCCCCGACTGCTTCCAAAAGAGCAGTGTTTTCCAAAGTTGGTTGTATACCCTCGTGTCGTGGGGCCCTAAAAGCATTTCAAGAAGCGATGAAAGAAACGGGTCGATGTGACTTAGATTAAGGAATTTCAAAATAACAAACACTTAATTACAGCGTTTTATCCTTTGCAACCTTAAGTTTTCATGTCACGGATACCATGTGCAAGCCGTGCCATCGATTTATTTGAATTTTTAAGAAGTGCTAAGGGTATGTCTCGGGAGTCAACTGGGCGTTGGCTATAATAGTTTGGGGACTACTGCACTAGAGTCAACCCCGTCGACTCTGTGACATCCCGAAGCCATAACCTGAGTGGCCTCTCTCTTTTCTCTTTCAATTCCCGTTGTCAGTGATAATAGCCTTCTGGAGCCGTTCTCTTCGACGCCCCCCCCCTGTATCCTTCCGTATTCTCCGTATACTCCAGGAAACGGACGTTTTCTCTCTGTGCATTATACTCAAAGGATTCTACATTATCACCAAAGCTTAAAGCCAACTATCTTTTGACTTGAAAACCCTGGTCTAGGCAACGATCAGCGAGCAGAAAGTTTAACGCAATTGTTTCAAGTTCCGACGTACATTTGATGTCTCTTATTAGGCAGTGTAGTTCCGTGTGCACTCTGCCCAGTGACGATTTAGGATGTCCAAAACTTGTAACATTCCAAAAAGATTATAATGCTCTTTGTGTGATATATGATACAAATATCAGTATTTTGCAGTTTGATAATTGCTTTCTTTCCTCGTTTGTTTGACTTCTAGTCCAATCATTTGGTGTGAGATAAGAAGATTTTACTGAAGCAACAATCGCCCACCATGAGCGAAGACAATATTTTCACCGACGATCCAGGCCAGGTAACTATAATTGAGCCCGATAAGGGCCGTAAAACGTCGGACACCAATGTCGCCTACTCGGCAAAACGTGTTCGTATGGTCGATGGAAAGGAGGTACCGACAAGTGATAGCGAAAGCGCTCAATTTCTATCGGAAAAAACCCCGCTTGTTTCGTCGCAAAGCACGAAAGAGAGGCTGTATAAATCTTGGCAGCGGTCACGTGCAAGGAGCATACTTCACAGTGCGTCGACGATGCTGTCGCAATCTATACGGAGGTTGAAAAAAACTGTCGGATTCGGGCACGGGTTCGCCTTAATCGTCGGAATATTAATCGGCTCCGGTATTTTCATCTCACCGAGTTTGGTAGCACGAAGTTCGGAATCCATGGGTATGGCCTTGTTAATATGGACAGTATCAGGATTTATTGCGTTGTTTGGTTCCCTGTGTTACTGTGAGTTGGGATGCGCCATTAAGAAAGCCGGTGGAAATTATGCATACATCTACGAAGCCTATGGTCCGATGCCAGCCTTTTTGGCGTCATGGACTACTGCCTTTATCATCGATCCTGCAGGAGTTGCAGCGATGACTCTGACATTTGGATTATACATAGTGAAGCCTTTTTATGCTGACTCGGGTGGTATATGGCTAGCAAAGTTGCTTGCTGCTTTTTGCATCGTGATAATAGCCTTCGTGAACTGCTGGAGTGTCACACTGGCAACCAGAGCACAAGTCGTTTTCACTGTGGCGCAGGTGAGTAGTCCAAATTGATTTAATGCATCTTTAAACTTACTGCGCATGCCTATGAACGGTATACAGACCTACTAACTCTTCCGGTACTACTGGAACATTCCCGACAATACCCTTAGTGGTATCAATTTCCTATTGACTTCACCCGCTTTTTGATGCTCCACACATTTTTTTTAAACTATTTGACTATTAGGCCCTAAAGTCGAAAGGTTGACACCAATAGTTACCTTAACATTTGGATCAGATTCTCCAATAGAGTACTGAAGTGTGGTGTTATAATATAATGAATATCAGAAGTTTGATAACATGCTGCACTGATTGCATTCTTCTTGTTAATATATGTAGACTCTCCAAATCTGAGAACGATATCTTGAGGAATAGTGGAGATACGCCCTTTCAAACTATGAATCATAACTAATAAAACCTTGCCATTTGAATTCCAGTTCGTAATTTTACGGACTCAGCAAAATCAACAGTGCTTCCAATAGGCCTCCCAAGTTCATTCAGCCGTTTCTCGCAGTGGATACGAGATTTTAACAAGATATTTTGTATACGGGTGTTTGGTGGGAGGGTTATCACCTTGATTTAGTTTCTATAGAGATTTCTTGGGAAAAGGTTTATGACGTCATCACATTAGTTTTCTATGGTTAAGGTATTGTTTTACAAATCATAAACTCGCCGGTTTGAACCCCTTCGGCACCCTCAAATTGCAAGCTATTGTGGCAGTGCTTCACTCTTTGAGAATTGTTTATAATTGTAGTGTGTCTGCAGAGAATATATAGGAACTTTGTTGTCTGTGTTTGTAAGCACTATATATACATGAATTCATCACACTGCTTTATATAACTAACTTAGTGGATGATGATAAAGGCCAAAATCACGATGATAACCATGATTTATGGTGGTGATAACGATAAGGATGATGATGATGTCAATGATCATCATTATAATGAGTAAGAGAAGAGCAACTAAGTTTAGAGTGACTTGACAGTGATGACGAAGGCGCCACTCATACGGATAAGAAAAAGTACAAAAAGATGAGGACGAAGAAGAAACTTTGATGGGCCTTCTGCAATGTTGTTTCGTAGTCCATTTTTTCTGCCACAGTTTTGGTTCACATGAAATGTATTTTCTGTCTCTTTCAGATTCTTGCTGTTGTCTTCGTCGTTGTGCTCGGACTGTGGCAAATTGGCGAAGGGCATACCGAGAACTACCATAATATGTTTGTGTTTCCCAAATCGTTTGGTATTTTTCAGTTAGGTCAGCTGGGGATTGCTTTGTACAATGGTCTCTGGTCATACGATGGATGGGCCCTTGTAAGCAACATCACCGAAGAAATAGAGAATCTGGAAAGAAATCTCTTCCTCGCCATCGTCACTGGAATCCCCTTTGTAATGGTCTGTTACGCGGCCGTCAATTTGTCTCTCATGTCCGTTTTGACCAAAGCGGAAATCGGAGGCTCGACTGCGGTCGCTATTACCTTCGTTGACAAAATCCTTGGTAAAAAGGCTACCTACATAATGCCAGTTTTTGTTGCTCTGTCTTGCTATGGTGCTGCCAACGGAACAGTGTTTGCGTGTGGAAGGCTAAGTTTGGCGGCTGGCCGCGAGGGCCATATGCCGGAGCTTCTGGCAACAATTCACCGCGATCGTTTAACGCCAATTCCTGCTGTGGTATTAACAAGCATTATTGCACTCTTGATGCTTATTCCTGATGCCAGTAACCTTGAAAACCTGATCAGCTATTTCAACTTTTCCTGTTGGATCATTTACGGATTATCCATCTTCGCGGTAGTAGTCCTTCGCATACGGCAGCCCGATCTTCATCGGCCCTACAAGGTTTTCATAACCACACCTATCATCATGACCCTGATTTCGATCTTTCTTGTGTTGCTGCCGTTCTTTAACAGACCGGTTGATTCAGCCGTTGCTCTTGTCACTGTCCTGTCAGGGCTGCCAGCCTACTTCATATTTGTTTATTTTGAGAATCGCCATCCGGAGTGTTTTGTTAAGTTTCGAAAGTGGGTCACAAAACGGATGCAAAAGGCCTTTAACTTGGTGCCGTGCCGCTTTTAATCCGAATCCGTTCTCATTGTCAAAGTAAGGAGATCGTACCTCAAGACGCCTAGACATTATGCAATTTCAACAAAGACTGTCAGTTTTATCTAAAATGCCAGCAGAACGTCAAAAGGCCTATTGTATTATTTTCCTGTAACTCTTGGTAACGATTATAATTAATGTTGTACATACTGGATTGACGTGGATCAATGCTGAACTAATGCAGTTTCATCATGACAGTGTTTAGAGCGATTGCGCGGACCTGTTGCCTCGTTCCAGCACAACGCCTGTTGACAGTAAGCCCCATTTACAAATATCCTATTTACCGCGAGTCGTGTTTACTACCACCCTTATTTACCGCGGGCCCTGTTCGCTGCCAACGCTATTTACTGCCAGCCCTGTTTACCGCCGACCTTGTTCACGGCCAGCTCAGTTTACCGCCACCCTTATTTACCGCTAGCTCAATTTACTGCCATACGTATTTACCGTCAACCCTGTTCCCATTTAAGGTCACTTGGATTTATAGTCAGTGCCCCTCAGAGCCAGCCGCGCTAACAGCCACCCCCATACATCATGCTTATAGATGGATTTGATACGAATGCTATGGATTTTTACCAACAGCGTTTCTTTAAAACTTCCATAGATTGAATGTAAAGTAATTATTTGTGTGTTTTGGGATGTCTTTTAAGTTGGAGATTTCTTTTTAAAGGGAGGGATTGTTGTACTCGTACTGTTGCGGACCGGGTTGTTCGTTTTCCAGCGAGTAAGTAGCTCCAATTTTGGTTTCCGTCTGGGGTTTTGGACGGTTACCATTTTCGCTTCTTGGCCTTTTGGCAAGAAATGGATGTAGTATCTGTTCTCATTGATGACAGATGCTTTCCATAATCCGCGAGAGGCGGTCCTACTTGGCAGTTGAGCCTGCTTTATGGCTTGCTTCTCTGCCGGGTAGCTTAAATTGAGGGGCGTTGCCCTTGGACGCCCCAGCTGCCCTTTATTTATTAGTTAGCCTGTTTGGTGGTTTTTCTGTTTATTTTGGGTAGTTTCAATGCCGGACCCACAGATGATCAGGGGTCTTTGATTGAGAGACTGCCATTTTCGGCTAGTTGCTTACAAGTTGCTTATCTGTGGTCAGCGTCGCCAAACGTTCCCTTGTATCTGCATAGGGTAAGGATAGCCGGTGCTCTATCCAGAGCGTACGAGATGTGATATGGTAGAGGAACACATGTCTCGAGTCCAAGCATTGTGAGGTAGGAAGGGCAGTTCCTTTTCTTGCCGTCTTTTTTCTCTCCATGGCTAATGCCAGGTACCCATTTTTCTGCTGGGTTATCAGTTGGAGTTTCCAGATTGACGGCAGAGTATAGGCTCGAACCATCAACCTTTAGCTTGTTAGACCAGCTCTCCATCGATGGAGGTAACTCGCCTCTGTAACTACACACTTAATCTTCAAAAGGCCTAGGGAATACTAAAGTATTTCCAGCATTTCTACCAAGGACTCAGACAAAATTGTATTGGCCGGGTTCTTACCACTGACTTGTGACGAAATCTTTGCAGTGGCTTGTGGACCCAAGGCTGCTGATCTTCGATGTACGGTAAGTGTAGGTGTAAATATTATCATCCAGGCGATGAATAGGTCTATCAGTAAGAGACTTCGAGACAGACTTACCCGATTATCAGTGCACGATAACCAGTTCATGACTTTGAGTCTTTTGAAGGTCCATCGGAGGTTTTTTTTATCTTAAAGCCTTTAGAATTGCTCGGTTAAGAACAACTACTGATCTTGGTCTGCAGAAAGTAAAAATAAGAGAAGATTCTTATACTGTGTCTTGTCTGATAACTGGGCGTTCGGAAACAAGTTGCTAAAATTATTTTCTCTGCCCCAATAAATTATGAGAATTTTAACTCTTCCAGATATCCAAAGTTTGCTCCAAATCGTAAGCTCTGTTATTAACGTTCAAAATTTGTCGTCGTTTTCAATTATTTTTAAATATTGTGGTACACTTCCCTTCATGGCAAAAACTGGCCGTAAAGCGGCGATCGTCTTTGTATGTTTTAAACTGCGACCCTACCCGATGCTCATGATGAGCATACCTACACGCGATTGATGTGGATAGGGTTCACCAGAAACATCAATGGATGTACGAGTGATGTGTGTCAACTGCGGGCTCGAGGGTGTTGAGAAATGAAACTGATTTTGTAGAGTAAGAGCATGCGCATTACGCAGGGCTATGTTTACTACCCAAGGGCATACTGCATTGACGACCGCCATGGTGTTATGCCTGATTTTTCTCTTCTTTAACAGAAAGAGGAAAAAGAATGTAAATAACACAATTATTGTTTAAGAATGTTGACTGCCATAGACTCGATGTAACGACATTGAAGAGGAAATGGTAGGACGATAAATTGTTAGGTTTCTTGAAAGGTGTGGGTTTGAGTAGTTTTTAACAGATTGAGTACTTCAACTCGTAATATTTCATTAATGTTATCAAATTTGTATGAAATTGTACGTGAGAATGTAAATTGCTAGAAATTATAAAACAAATTAACATCGCAATGCTAGTAAAACTTTATTTTGATATTTTATGCTTAGTTGTATTTTTGAAGTGTTAAAGAACGTTTAACTTATCCCATCGTATTTGATTCTTTGTTCTTCTTTGGTGTTCTGCCATGCGACGACAGGTCCGAACCCATGGGGTTCCAGAGCTCTCTGAGCTATTTTCCTCAATTCTTCGTACGAGGCTCTATTCTTGAGGCTGTCTAGCAATACTATCATTTTATGTTCCCTTGGCCAGCGACCATCCATCCTGCCTTCAATTACATCCTTTATTAGTCCTTCATAGTTCAGAATTTGGCAAATCTACTTTTCTGCCTTTGCTGGATGGCATCAAAAAGTGATCTTTCTTCTCCTACAAGCTGCGGCACCTATTCATTGCTCTTATGTTCCGTCCATTTTATTTTTTCCATCCTCCAGAACCACATCTCACAACTTTCCAAACGCTTGATATCTGCTGTTCAAAGGGTCCACGTCTCTGCGCCGTACAGCAGTATGCTCCAGACAGTACAATCAATCTAGCTCCAAAAAGGGGTCAAAGTCGGGGAAATTGCAAAAGAATGTTTGAATGCATTTTCGGCAAGTTTGTTATATACGCTTACACCAAAAAAAGTCCTAAGTCAAATATTCAACAGAAATTTTTTTATGAAGGTTCAAAATTGAGGTACTAATTCACTGAAAAAGGTATTTTGAGGAAAATGATACAAATCTGTAAAAATTGTTATGTGACCAAAACATAATTTCGAAGGAACAAAATAGGCCCATATTTAAAACAATTATATTTAAGCGGTCTAAATTTAAAAGTACCATGCGAGAAGCAACAAATGGGAGTAAAAATTATTTTCCGGGGGTAACATGATAAAAATCACGGTAAAATGTTGAAGTGGGTGAAAAACGTAATTAACGTTAGTTTTGATTTGGGATTTTGGGTA
>JAAAKM020001711.1:0-14293 GCA_010016025.2 Alatinidae sp. Z8VKAUB7J3 | reverse complement strand
TGTGCTAAGGCGGATTCTCCCTCTAGAAAGCGTGATTATGTACTTCAGACATGCTTTAACCGAAGGATTTCTAAAAGTCCCACCTGAATCGTTACGTGTAAGTTTGTGATAACTCCCTCATGCTTGAATAGGCAACAAACAAATAGAAGAAATCGTCATAGACTCCCATTTAAGGTAGGACATGCGTTGCACCTACAATCCCATGACGGTAGAAAGGGAGAGTAAAAATTTCTTCAAATAGTCTAATCTTTAAGCATGAATGAGCGATTTATTTGTTTTTGCATGGTTTGACACACACATAAAGTTAACTTGACAAAAGTCTATGAAAAGAGATATGCTATGTACTTCCTAGGTAAACGTAGTTATTTGCTAGAATTTGCTTTAAGCTGGCTAACTGGAAACTCTTTATTCACAAAACGTTGCGTAATGGATCAGTATGGTACATACAGCTTCTTGTAATTACAATTTTCCTGTCTTACATTGTTTTATGTTTGTGTTATTACAAAAAAGGGGTTATAATGATAATATACAATTTTAATATGCAAACATGAAAATTACGCAAAAGTGTTAAAAAATTTAAATCAGTTGTGTCGCCGTTTGAGAATGTTTGCAGCATACATAATCTAATGGGATCTACTGTACTAAAATGTGAAATTGGGACATGGCTATGATAACCAAAAATACAGAAGCACTTTATTTAGTTCTTGTATAAATATACAAGAAATATATATATATATACAAATATATACCCACTCTTAACGTGCGAGAAAAGGTCTGCAATGGATGCGAAGGACTGTTGTAACGAGCCTTTTAATATGTCCCCGGTACAAAAGGGAAGCTTTATAAAGACAATTTATTTTTACGCCATACAGGATTCGTATAAATATTTTTTTTACATTGGGAAGAGATATTTAACGACGTACTTTATTGACTCTCGCTTAACCTTTGGGAAAATTACGTCTTGTATGTTTAATGCTACTTTCAGACATAATACTAAAAGAAATGATCTATCAGGACGCAGAAATGCTGACGATTGGCATAATTTAAGAAAAACCCTAAAACACAAGCTGGAGAAGAGCTATTAAGCATTTTGGGTGTGCTCGCTTGGGTTTCATACTATATTTTCTTACATTATCCTTTGAATATTTGAATACTATATCAATTAGCGGAACTAAAATTTTCAGGCACACAAGTCGTGATTATGAATTGTGCTTGTTTCATACCCAACCCATGAAATAATATCTTTAAAAAATAACCCGTCTAAACTTTTTTCAAAGACTTGCGTTAAATAGAATAGAAAACAACAAAAGGTAGAAGCTACGTTATTTAGATTTTTAAAATTCATATTATTGCAATAGATTCTCGAAGTCACAAGATGTACATCCTTTCAAAGTTTAGGTTAGCAAGTCTTAACTTCTGTACAGTGGGTACACTACAATCCTTGCGTTACTTTCCTCCTTGGGTCCCTTTGGAAAAAACGTATCCTCGATTGTGGTAGTTTCCAACCATCACCTACTTTTCTCCATGCTTGGGTGAAAATGGTTCACTAAAATCAAACAATTTAAAAACGATTGTTGCTTCGATTTCTCCCGTTTACTCACTGAAAGCATATCTACTTTAAAATGGCAATCACTCAGTGCAGCCCTCTTATAAGCAGTGGGGCCTTCTACTTTAAAATCCCCCCCCCCCGCCGCCATTCTCTCCCTTCTTTCGTCCAAACCTAACAGTCCCATATACTGTATCACTTTGTGTCTGTCAAAAACGCGCGTATATAGGATAGTTGGTTATTAGTAACCCTAAGTGAGCAAAAACTAACAAGAGTCCTTTATTTTACGTTTTAGAGTTTTACTTTGGTTACATCTAATCATTCACAATGCTACTACAGCTGGAACGCAAGTTACATTGTTACAAGTAAAACCACACACGAGTATACATTCTACTGTTTTATTAGCCAACATTTCATTTCTTAACGTACACAACAATAACAGCTGCGGTTGCAACGCAAGCTTCAACTTTACAAGTTAAAACACGCATGCGTGCACAATCTGCTATTTATTAGCCAATTTCATGTTGCTTTTGATACTACAACGTCTGCAGCTACAACACAAGTAACAACGTTACAAGTTAAAAGGCACATGTGTATACATTCTACTGTTTATCAGCTAATTTCTTTATGCTTTTGGTGCTCAACAGCTTCCTCAAAGGTTTCTGCTTAAAATACCCCTCGTCACCAGGATTCCCTTCCGTCAGGCCTACATAGCTTCCCTGGACTTGCAAAAACTTCCCTGGATGATCTTTGGGTGAAATGACCAAACAACCATTCTTAATCTTTATGATGATGAATTTGCTTTTGTCGCCCTCTATTTTCTTTGAAACGTAGGCCCAAGTTCCATCTGTAGCAGCAAATTTTCGGAACAATTTCATGTGCCAAAATCCATCATCCGTCTTTGAGAAAGAGTGTCTCATTGCATTGAGCGTTGTGTTGATGCGACGCTCTACTTCAATGTAGTCTTGCCACGGACTTTGAAATCTTATCTGGTTAACGTAATCGGGATAACGCATAGTGGAGAGAAGAAATTGCCCTGATGTCAAGAAATTCAAACTCGGGGGTTCTGTTGGAAGTTGAACGAAATTCAAGCAAGTCATTATATACGTAGACTGCAGGTCTTTACCCGGTGGATAGTAAAATGAAACAGTAGCAGCGTTGCTACCCTCTGGTTCGGTGAGGAACTTTAACGTGTCTCGATATCCGGGAATCCTTCCATCCCTTACGCTGGCTAATGACTTTGCCTCATCAGGAGCTTCACTCTGCTTGACAAGCTCGATCATTTCACGATAAACGAGATCCCTCATAGTAAGTAACTGGCAGTACAGCATCACAAACTTAGTAGCTTGTTTCGCCTCCGAGGCAACGTTGCTGTTTCTCCTAGATAAAATCCTATGACTGACTTGACCAATGGCTCCCAATCCTGTTGTGATATGCAGTTTTGATGCGAGATTCCTGGCTTCTTCTTTTTCTAATTTAGTACCCTTCTTCGGTCTTAGGTAGTCCATGGAGGCACTTAATTTATCTTTAGCTCCTTGTATTTCGCCTTCAAGCTCTTCATCGGACACTCCACGCATGACTTCCCGGACGATGTCTTCTGTGCTCTTCTGCACTTTCGCGCCGGTGAAAAGTCCAAGGGCGGCGGAGATTAGCGAAGCGACGGCGGCAACTGCTGTACCTACACCCGGAAACTGTAGTGCTATTGACGCCACAATATCCAAGGCACCTTGAGCAATTTGAAATCCATCTCCACTACTCAGCTTCGGTAATGCCCTCCCAACAGACTTTACGACAGCTAATGCTTTGGGTTTGTAGTCAACTGGCGCTTCAGCTGTTAAGATACCTTTAATTTCCGTTAAACTCTTCTTCAGGTCTTGTTGGTCCGCTCCAACCTTCTTCAGGACTTCATCAATAGTTGACGCTGCATCATCGGCACGTAGGTGTGAGACACGTAAAATTAATATGCTCACGATAATCAATAGGTGAAAATTCATCGCTCCTTCTCTGTCCGTCTGCCTGAAGGATACACAATTTGCTCATTTGATCGGCGATTTTAACAAAGAGATAATGATCACGGGGTTCAAAAATTCACACGGATCAAAGAAAAAGTTACTTTGGATAGTCAATAATATTTGTAAATTTAATGGTTTGAAAACTGAAGCGTGAATAAAGTTGTAAACATAATGTCCGATTTCATCCATGAAGAGCGCCTTTCCCAAACATTGCTGGTAGTTTCCAAAAAATTTGGGATATTTTGTAAACAAGACAAGTTTATTTATCAGGCAGTTGGCAAATATTTGCGGAGTATAAAGAAATGTAACGAGTTCCGTTTTCACAGGCTGGTGGGACCTGGTTGGTAGCCCTACTCTTTCTTTGAAGTAATCCCTGTTTATTGGAATTAAGAAGTATGCTTTTAAGGGATAGTAGCACAATGAGGTCATATGCGAAGGGAGAGAGAGGCTCAGAATTGAAAAACATCTGGAAACTTACAAAATACGAAACTCTGTACACATCTGTGGCAAATAATTAAAAAAATGCTTTGCAAACTAAGGTATAGAAAGATTAATGGGAAAGTTGAGGAGTCAAAACAAATGTTTTGTAACACTAATATCCAACTTCCCACAATGTGTAATCTTAGATGCCCTGGTACGACAATAGCTTACGTATGCCGCACTTGCCTAAGTCCCAAACAAACACAAAGTAAGAAAACGGAGGGACATGTTAAATACAATGGTAAAATATGCTTAAATGTGGATGAAAACGGGAAAAATTTACCATATAAGAAAATGAAGACAAAGAACCAAGTTTTGCCTTTATGTACATAAACAAGCAGACCGAGTAAATTTTAAAATAAATGTTAGACGTAATCTCTTTTTACTAATAAACAACGAAAATATTTTGATCACATTCGTCGTGAGAAAAAAAGTGTAACGAAAGTATTGTTCTTTACTCAGCTGGGAAGAAGATAGTACTATGACCCCTGGGTAACGATTGCTGCCTTGTAAAAGTCTCCTGTGATTCAATAGATAGGAAGTATTAATGCGGAAGCGAGTTTGCCTGTTAAGATACTAATGTGAGGCAATCATGGTATTTTGTTGCCAATTGGGAAACGGAATATTCACGTTCAAAATATGCTGTTGTTAATAACATGAAGATGGCAATGATAATAATAATCAAGATGGTGGTGGTAATGAGAATGAAGATGATAATGATAGTAATAATGAAGATGATAATAATGATGATGACGAATATGCTGATGTTAATTATAAGAAAGATGGCAGTGATAATGATAATATATACTGATGACTTAAAACTAAAATTAGAAATCAAGAAGCTTAGAAATGTTGTTGAAACCGTAATTATAATATTTTCGTTCTGTAGGAATCATGGTCGACCTGCTTGAAAATTCTGAAAACATGTTTGATGTTTTATCTAGCTTCAAATTTTTTATAATTTTCGTCAAAACTACTGTTACTAGAAATGTGGTGGAGTTATGGTGTAACCCGGACAGAAGTACTGTAACGCTAAAATTTGGCACATATGTCCCAAGTTTTACCTGGGATGACGGTACAGTGGTCGACCGGGTTATAAAAAAGGAAGAAGCCTTATTTTGCCATCCCCCTTGATACGTATTTCATTTGAAAGACAGGCATATTTATGTTTCCGTGTATGCATGTACCTCAAATAGGAAAATTTCTCTTTAATGTAAGGGGGCGGGGGGTGGGGTTGCATGACAATGATGTGTGGGACTCAGCTGTCTAAAGCAATGCTTTGGTTGAAGACGTTAGTACAAGCCCTTAATAGCTGACAATTGAATGTTGGCTTTCGTCTTTTATTTTTACAACCTACTAAATTATGGTTTTCAGTCCGTCCATTCCAGTTCCGGGTAAAATTTCAACTTTATCAAATATGGCCGTAAAATATTACATATCACGTGAATACTTAGCTCAGCTTATCTTTATTTAGCATGGACTTTTAATTAAATTGCATCATCACTATAATAAAACTTGCTGTTAGTTCTAAGACATGTTGAAATGGGTTAAGGCTGAAGAGCCACGTTCTCATTGCAGGCGAAAGCAATCCCACCAAGTTTATCATAGCAAGTCAAAGCAGTTTCTTATTCTTCACCCAACCAGTGTCTTCAGCACCAGTCCCGGTCTTCTTAGCAAAGAGACTCCGATGCAAGACGTTGAAGAGACGGTAACACATTCAAGTGAAGGACGTTTCGTCTCTGGAGAGCAGCTTCTTCTTTATGTGTCACTTTTGGAAACCAACAAACCTTACATCGTAAATCCAATAAAGGCGCCCGCTTTAGCGCTTTCTTCTTTGTGTATTGCATTTAGGCACCAACAAACATTACACCGTACATTATATCAAGGCACTCGCTTTAGCACCTTCTTCTTTGTGTAGCACTTTTAGGCACCAACCAACTTTACATCGTTAATCAAATAAAGGCATTCGCTTTACGACTACTACATCTTGAACGGGCCACCATGCCTTTGTGCAGCGGTATCTGATTAGGCAGAATATATGCGTGAAAATATTGCTTTGATGAATGTGGCACTCACTTTATATGTACTGTTGTTGAAAAGATTCAGCACATAGAAAGATGTCAACCCAAAGAGAAACAAGAACTTGATGCAAAGGAAGGAAGGGGTGACGAGTATTGTATGAAAATTGATATGTAAGGAGCAACGAAAGAAAACCGAACGACTGAAGCACCAGAGTACAGAAATTTAGGAAGTGGAAGAAAACAATATCAGAACTTCCACGATCTCTGTTAACAGGAATATTACTTCACCGTTAAAGAAACGTTGAAGCATAAACAACAGCCCGCAAAAGAGGTCTATGGAAAACCATTCTGCTCAATAAATCGGTATATTCTATCCATGAAGTCACCACCTCAGTATTGCAAGATACTAATCATTTAAGCCAGTCAGTTACAACTTCACCCAACACATCTTGAACTTGCATCTAAAAGTTGTACAAAGTACCACATTGACTTTAAAGGAGTCAAAATGAAACAATTTTTGTATCCATCAAAGCATTTACGACAGTATGGAAGGTTATAAAAGGGGATTGAAAATTCACTCAAAATCTATCTGTTCTGCTATGCGCAGCAACTCGTTTGAGGGCAACTTTGCAGGCAGAGTAATTCACTATATTTGTTTAAATTTAAGGCTTCAGAAACTTTTCTTAGTAATTTGTTTTTCATTTGCATATTTACACTGAACTATAAAGTTAAGCTGTAATACAACGCAGAAGAATCCGAAGAGAAACTAACATTTTACTCGCTAGTAGCTGTAGCATGCCTTTGGTTTAAAATTGGATGAAGTTTTCTTATATTAGGCAAAAATATCTTATTAAATAGAAGTTCATTATAGGTAAAAACAGCCTAAAGATAACAAAGTTTTTAAAAATATTTTCCTGCGTCTAGAAGTACAGACGTCAAATTCGCTATAGGCGGTGAGTGTTTTTTACTGCTAGGAATTAGAAGCGAAACAAGTTCAATAAAATACCTTGACATTTGTCAATCATCACATCAGAAGAAGGCAAGTCTATTAAGAGGGCACTCTAATCAGTAGCAAAACATTCTTTCGTTACCTTAAGCTTCTTGACTTCAAAAGATATATGGACCAAACGCCAAATATCAGTTTTATTACAAGATTCCTCCGAAAAGCTTCGGAACAAAGACAAGGCGGTGGGGGCACAGGAGCAAAATGACCCATCTTGTGTAATCTATCAAGCAGATGTTTGACGTAAAAGTGCAGAAGGACAGACAGGCATAAGTGGCAGCAGAGTGGGCATACGTGGTACAGTCGGTTATCAGTTAGCTATAGCGTAGGTAAGGACACGAAAAAACTCCAATACTGCCGACGAAAGACTAGACGAGATCCAATTCTGAGAAAACTGTTCGCCAGCAATTGTTGCCGATAATCACTCACTACGGGATTATTTTTTGCCATAACATCTATTATCTTTATCCTAGCCAAACAGATTGTGTTTCCCCATGTAGACTTGCTTCCCAAAAGTTATTCACCGATTATTTTTCGTCGTGGAAAGATGTTGGAAACCACATTTTCTTCCTTTTGATTAGCAGGAACATAGAGATCAATCACTAAACCTGAAATCAGCTCTAAATTACCCTCTTGCTCTTTTGTGTTACATAACTAAAACTTGTCCATTATAAAATTTTCTTTAATAGATAGGTAAGACGAATTTGCCTGAGCTTGGCAATTATCCAGTTCTAGAAGTATTTAATTTTTTTAAAGCTTATTCGTTGAAGAGGTGCATTATTTCTTAAGATAAACTTCGGGCAAAAATTGAAACTTGCATTAGACCCAGAAGAACTTTGTTTATGTTAATGATCGGGAATATAAGTCTGAACTTGAGAAAGTGGAAGACAATCTGGATGTAACGGAACCTGAGGTACACGTATAAACACAGCGAATTGTTGCGCTAAGCAATTTTAAGAAAAGATACACAGAAATGCATGTTAATATTGCTGGTAACTCCCAGGGAATCAAGCACGATTAAGTAACATACCTGTATACGTCTATGAACTATTTGATACTCGGATAGCACAGAATGGATCACATGCACTTCATTGATAGGCAACTATCGACTATGAGTTTGAATGTCTGTATATGAATAAGCTCTGGGAACTCGTTTATTTACTCGCATGACAGGATAGTTGTTAGATCAAATTGGCTATTAAGCAAGTAAAAATTTCACCTGGTACCACAATTCTGCTTACAGCAGATCTAGTGCTGTGGAAGGACTGCTAGACCCGGACAAAAATACTCTGTAATGCTGAAACTTGGCATATATGTCTCAAGTTGTACAAGAAACGGCCTAAATAACAATTCAACTGGTTAACCCGCTTAAAAGGTATACCATTTAAAAGACAATTTTATGCTTACTAATATTTCACTGTATGCACTCGTGTTAGATTACCCTCTTATCAGAGAATGAGTCGTTTGGAATTGAAACGTTCTGTGTAGTGCAAGATCAATTGTATTAGGGCTATGGCCCTGCCATTAAGATGTCTAAAGAAATTTTTGCAAAACATGTTAGTTTCAGTCATTAATAGCCCAAAATTGACTGTTGGCAGTTTGAAATATTTTATCTTTTGTCTTTGACCATCTGCGTAAATTTTGGGCCATGTCCCCCCGTAGGTTAAAATTTATCATCGAGAACAGAGGATTTGAAATGTTAGTTTTCAAAAGAACACTAGAGAAATAGAAAAGCATGTCACCACCGGGGATCGAACCCGTGACCTACGCTTTTGCGGCGTGCGCTCTACCAACTGAGCCAGGTGACCTCCGATATTAACACACTTTTATTTCTCTAGTCGCCACATTAGCTCCCAATGATGCTTTCTACCTATAATGGGCTTTGGATTGATGACGGGCCGGATGGCAGCTCTTCCTTGGTCAAGTAACATGGCGCAGAGAGGCTGGTCTCCAATTGCATTGAGCTGGATGTCGATGTCCACCAGTGGATGATCGGGAGCTAATGTGGCCACTAGAGAAATAAGAGTCTGTTAACATCGGAGGTCACCTAGCTCAGTTGGTAGAGCGCACGCCGCGAAAGCGTGGGTCACGGGTTCGATCCCCGGCGGTGACATGCTTTTCTATTTCTCTATTGTTCATTTCAAGGGTTAAAATTTCAAATTCATCACAGATGGCCATTTGAAATATCAATTGAATTCTTATGATGAGCTCATCTCTCTTTAGAACATTTTATTATTGTTTTTTGAATATTGTTTAGAAATTATTTTTCGCCATTACGATACTAACGCACCTTGCTATATATATAACAAGATATCTTGAAACAGATTAATACTTTACTTAAAGCTCTTAACAATTGTTGTTACATATTAGAATTTATGAGCAAATTTTGGGCGATTGCTGAGTTACTACTACGAGCTACGGATTCATAGAAAATGTACACTTCTTAAGCTCGTATGAAGGATCGTAAGAATATCTGGCACTGTTATTAGAAATTACAACGTTGGTAATGCTTTGTGGGTGTTTGTGAATTGCCGTAGGAGTAAGCTGACAGTAAACCCTACAGACTGGCAGAAGTTTTCGGTTAGATAGTGGAATTCAGCGAAAAACAAAATTTCTAGACTGTTAATTCTCTGAAGCGGACATTTTTGGCAAACACATATACTTTGCAGAACTACTTGACTGTTTTTATTTATATGCTTTAGAGATGTGGCATCATTGGTAATAGAAACATTTAAGAAAACGACTGAGCAGACCATGAATGATCTCATCACAGGTGCAGCAAACCTCATACACAGTGATACAAGAGAAATGAACTGTGGGTAATCAAAGTGTACATCACTGAAAGATACGGGGAGATCTGAATGTGGAAAACACTTCAGCCTGAGACTTTAGAGCATGAAATACGAAACAAAACAAGCAAAAGGGTTAACTCTGTAATCAAGATCTTCTACTCTGACAACTCGTAGATCCTCAAAAACATAGAAGGCAGGACCATAAAACTGCAAAGGTCAAAAAATGTATCCATCAACATGATGAATATCAATATCAACGCAATCATTAAGGCTCGTCTTGCACAGCAACGTAAGGAGTATCAGAGTGAAGAAGAGAGTTTACAAAAGAAAAGTTGGAAAAAACCTCCAGATATTGCTGAAAGATAAAGAGAGAGAAGGATTGCATTAATGACGTTGCTCTAGATTTTTGTTCCTGTTTATTCCTAGTTTCCACGAGTTCGGTCGGGCCTGCCCAGAGTCAGTAGTAAAACAACTTCGGACAGCACGCTCGAAAGTGGGGTCGAACTTAGATCTAGTAACTCTTTGCCCCCCCCCCCCCTGGCTACTAAAGGTCTGCCCTGGATTAGAGATGGTAGTCATAAACTTGACGTAAATAAGAATGGTCAATGGGTTTAAAAATAGTAAATAGACTTATTGTAACTTGTAGATAACAAACCACTTACACAAAGCCTGGCTTTCATATTTCAGGGCGTTGGGCGAGAGAATGTCACCTTTGATGACGTTAGTGGCGATCAAAACGTCAGTGGCGATCAACGTCAGTTGCCATCAAGACGTCAGTGGCGATCAAGACGTAAGTGGCTATTAAGACGTCATTGGCGATCAAGACGTCATTGGCGATAAAGACGCGGGAAGTAGTAATTGATGACCTATTCTAGTTCCATGTATTCAAATATAATGAACATTATTTTGAGCAACTTTAATGTCAAAGTATTCATTTACTGCAAGATTGTCAAGTCGCAACAACAAACGGAGCACATGTTCTAAACCTCTTTTCTTCTTGAATTTTCTATCAATTAGCAAGTTATCTGTGTTTAAAAGAAATTTGATGAAGGCATAGTTTAGTGCAACATTTTCTTTCAAAGGATACGTATATCTATTGGGCATTGCAAAATTATAGTTTTTATGCTATGACGTAACCACTATTATGGATTTTGTCCCCCAAAATCATTTCCTAAGGTCAGTGGGCGGGTCTTATCTCTGATTGCATCTGGCATCTAATGTGACTTTACTGCTTAAGTTAGCTTTATTTGTTTTTTGTCCGGTTTTAAGGGGTGTTTAAACCTAATTCGACAAGGACTTTAGCGTTTGATTCTGAATGTATTGATTTTATCAGTGAGCTTCTACTTTTGAAGGTCACCTTCTAATTGCGTTGAGCTGAATGCCGATGTCGACCGTCGGATGATTTGGAGAAAAGGGAACCTGAAGCGTCCAAAAGACACCCGTATTGCCAAAATAGCAATAAAATGGACCCCTTTATGAGGGAAAAGGAGAAGAGGAAGTCTAAAAATCACCTGGAGGACAACATTCGAAGATGACCTAAAGCTGACCAGCATCACATTGGACGCAGCTGAAAATGCTGCAAGTAAGTTCTGCGTATAGCGTTCAAAGGCAACGTCTCTCAATTTTTGGGCTACATGGCAAAAAAGAAGCCATAAGACACGCTAAATTACAAGTGGAACCGTCTCCTACGAATCATGAAAAGAGTCTGTAATCAAAGAGAACAGATACTGGGATGGATATCTCTGAAACACTGTCCTAGCCAAAACGCTGGGAAGCACTTGACAACATTTGGGCCTTGAAGAGTCAGCGGTTGTTGAAAGATGTAGCTACAACCAACTCATGAATTACTTCGTACGTCACGAGAGAGCATTATGTATTTACTGTCTTAAGTTACCTTGTTTAAAAATAACTAAATTGAATTTGTATATTTGTTTTGCGATATTTAGTTCAACAGTAAGAAAGTCAATACAAGGGTGAAACTTCAACCGATGCCAGTCGAATACTTACAACTGCACCTGTATTGGAATACCTGCTTAGCACACAGATGGTTGTCTCATTTCGAACCTACCAGAAGCATATGGGATCTAATTGGCTGGAGAAAATGACAAGTAAACAGTTTAGGCCACGCTTCAGCTTGCAAATTATAAAACAAATTTTAAGAGTTTATTTGATCGATTGTTCAAAAAATTGACTTTTGACCTCGTAGTCCTCTTGCATCTTTGATCCCCAAAGCACTTAGACAACTGCTACTCGTTGCCTATCAGAGCAAAATACGACCATGGCAGGGTATTTTAAGTTTTTCGCCATGACTTTACTAATAACTGGAACATATGTTACACAGTTAAACGCCGATGATGCAGTAACAACTATTGATGATGTTTTGAAGATGATAAAACCTGGGCAAGAGGACTTAAAAAATAGCTTAACGGATCTTAAGGGCATTTTGACCGCTGATCCACAAGTGGACTATAAACCGAAGGCCTTGGCCGTAGTCAAGGTTTTGGGCAAATCATTACCAAATCTGAACAGTGGAGATGGCTTTAAAATCGCTCAAGGAGCCCTAGACATTGTGGCGTCTATTGCTGAACAATTTCCGGGCGTTGGAACGTCAGTGGCTGCTGTTGCTTCTCTGGTTTCGGCTTCACTTGGGCTTTTCACGGGAGCTGAAGTTGAGAAGAGCACTGAGGACATAGTGCGAGAAGCCGTGCGTGAATCATCAGATAAGGAGCTGGAAGAGGATGTAAATGGTGCCAAAAATAAGTTGAGCGCTTTCATGGACTACCTTAGACCAAAGAAGGGAACTAAGTTAGGGGCAGAGGAAGCAAGGGATCTTTCTTCCAAGTTACCTATTACCACAGGGTTGGGAGCTCTTGGTAAAGTTAGCAATAGGATCGCGTCACGGAAACACAGTAACGTTCCAGCTGCAGCTAAACAGGCCATCAAATTTGTCATGTTGTACTGCCAGCTTTTAACGATGAGAGATCTTGTCTACCGCGAAATGATCGAGATAGTTAAAAATAGCGACGCTCATGGAGAAGCGGAATCGCTGGTTAGCGTTCGAGACGGGAGGTTTCCATCATATCGCGATACATTGTTGTTTCTGACCGAGCCGGAAGGAAGCATTGCTGGCGCTCTCTCGTTTTATTATCCACCGGGAAAGGACGCTCGATCCACGTTTATAAAAGCATGCTTAAAATTCGTCCAGCTTCCTACTGATCCTCCGAGCGTAGATTTCTTAACTTCAGGACATTATCGTCTTTCCACTGTGAGATACCCCGATTACGTCAACGAAGCACACTTCAATGCTATGTCGACGAAACACATTCGGGTTTCGGTAGCAAAGCACGTCACAAATGCTCAGACACACATCTTTTCAAAAACCAATGATGGATATTGGCACATAAGACTGTATGAGAGTTATGCTGCTACCGATGGCACATGGGCTTATGTCCAGGACAACGTAGAAGGAGATAAGAGCAAGTTCCTTATTATAAAGCTCAACAATGGTCATTTGATCATTTCACCAAAAGATCATCCAGGAAAATACTGGCAAGTGCAAGGCGATTGGGTTGGTTTAACGGAGGGAAATCCTGGAGATGAGGGCTACTTTAATGCATTACCAAAGAAATATAGGCATGCAAAAAAGAGAAATAAAGGCAAAAAGAGCAAGAAGGAGGCTAAAAATCGCAATTAGCATTACTTCAAGGTGTTATCTCTCTGTATAACGGCAGCCATTTGTAATTTCAGGGCTTTTGCATCCTATGTATTACTTGTTTTGAGTAATTTTACATGGACAATTGGAAAGGAAAAGAAAAGAAAACTCACCACATGTGAGTCAAAACTGAGTCAAATGTTAATCAAACCTTTTTGAGACTTACCATGGGCACACAAGCAAAATACAGCGACGCTCGTGGAGAAGCGGAATTACTGGTGTAGCGTTCGAGGTTTTCATTATATCGCGATACATTGTTTTTTCTAAACGAGCCAGAAGGAAGTACTGCCGACGCCCTCTCGTTTTATTATCCACCGGGAAAGGACACTCAATCCACATTTACAAAGATACAACCTCTTCCCCATCCACCCCCAAAGTAAAATACAACCCCCCCCCCTCCCCCCCCCAAATAAAAACACAACCCCCCCCCCCCCCCCCCAAAGAAAAAACCACCCCCCCCCCCCCCTCCCCCCAAGTAAAACACAACCCCTCCTCATCCGCCCCCAAAAGCAAAATGCAGCCCCTCCCCATCCGCCCCCAACGTAAATACAGCACTTGGATATTATTTTATGTGCAGTAAAGTCAGTCTTATTGTGAAATTGTACAAGCACTTACACAGCGTCCTCCCCCCGCCCCCGCCCCCTCCTTACACAGCCCCAAGAGACAAAAGCTCGAGCAGAACTCGGTTAAGTAATAGTGGAGTTTGGAAACCACTTAAAATTCGTTC